>BTPG01000110.1:28883-50784 GCA_036245525.1 Semisulcospira habei | reverse complement strand
GAGAGAGAGAGAGAGAGAGAGAGAGAGAGAGAGAGAGAGATTCAATGATTCAATGAAGCTTTATTTATCAACGGTTGAGGCATTGACATCGTCACAGACATAGCCATAGAGAGAGAGAGAGAGAGAGAGAGAGAGAGAGAGAGAGAGAGAGAGAGAGAGAGAGAGAGAGAGAGAGAGAGAGAGAGAGAGACAGACAGACAGACAGACAGACAGACAGACAGACAGACAGACAGAGAGGAGCGCGTGAGAGAGAATGACGTCATATTTAAAGTATTTTGTCGGTGTCTGTGTGGTGACGGAATTGTCTCTTTATGTCACCGCCACTGTCTGGCTTGTTTCAGAAGTAACGGTATTTTAGTGTTTTAATTCTTTTCTGAAAAGAATTAATTTTTACTAAACAAGTTGAAATGATACAAAGCTGGCTAACAAACTCATCCAATGTCTTTATCCAAACTAGCTATTATGCAAAAGTTCAAGTGAATATGAAAACAATTACGGACTCTAATCTGGGCCAACCAACTTCCTATAAACGTTTTTTTTTTTATGTCTTTAATGAGACATTCAATTACAATATGCTTGGAGTCTCTCTTAGCCACCTACTTAAGGAAGTATTTCACCAAGTTTCAAGCTTGTGTGTACAGACATATCGGAAATTATCTTTACATATATACGCACATACATACATACATACATACATACATACATACATACATACATACATACATACATACATACATACATACAAATGTACGTTCAGCAGCGAGGTTAGCGTAACTAGACATGTCGTAATTTTTATCTTGTTACTTCAATTGTTAGAGGTTTAGCCTGCCCGTCTTTGACATTATGAACATGCTATTAAATTCGCCCCACCGCGACCCGTCCTAAAAAGTCCCTTCTATATATAGAAGGGACTTAAAAATTACCAAATCGTTGGTATCTCGCCCAAACCTTATATAATACATATTTGAATGTGAAATAACAGGGCAGGGCACTGTCGAAAGTTGCGGGCATTTTTACGTACATCTTAAGAATTACAAGTACAAGTTACTCATGACAGAAATGGTAATATTATAGACAGCACTGATATAATGAAAGTCCAAGCTAAGAGTCTAAGCAATCAGCTGCCAGTTGTTTTCTTAACACCAAGAACTGAAGGACTTCAGGTAACATTTTGTTTTGGACTAGGACATAGGTTATACTAAGCCAACATTGGTTTGTTTTAGTGACAATAACTGACAGATGTGATTACTCATCTCAAGTGAAAATGTCTTTGGCTAACGTGTGTCAGTGGCATTTGGATCAGTTAAGACAGGTCGAGTAATCACATCACACCAGTGTCTAAAATGGGGACTAAAATTGCATTAATTAGCACCTCAAGTACACAGGCCTAGAACTTCGCCCAAGTTGCACCTCAAGTACACAGGCCTGGAACTACGTCCAAGTTGCATCTCAAGCACACAGGCCTAGAACTACGCCCAAGTTGCACCTCAAGTACACAGGCCTAGAACTACACTCACGTTGCACCTCAAGTACACAGGCCTAGAACTACGCCCAAGTTGCATCTCAAGTACACAGGCCTGGAACTACGTCCAAGTTGCACCTCAAGTACACAGGCTAGAACTTCGCCCAAGTTGCACCTCAAGTACACAGGCCTAGAACTACGTCCAAGTTGCACCGCAAGTACACAGGCCTAGAACTACGCCCACGTTGCACCTCAAGTACACAGGCCTGGAACTACGTCCAAGTTGCATCTCAAGCACACAGGCCTAGAACTACGCCCAAGTTGCATCTCAAGCACACAGGCCTAGAACTACGCCCAAGTTGCATCTCAAGCACACAGGCCTAGAACTACGTCCAAGTCGCACCTCAAGTACACAGGCCTAGAACTACGCCCAAGTTGCACCTCAAGTACACAGGCCTAGAACTACGCCCAAGTTGCACCTCAAGTACACAGGTCTAGAACTACGCCCACGTTGCACCTCAAGTACACAGGCTAGAACTACGCCCAAGTTGCACCTCAAGTACACAGGCTTAGAACTACGCCCAAGTTGCACCTCAAATACACAGGCCAAGAAATTCGCCCAAGTTGCACCGCAAGTACACAGGCCTAGAGCTACGCCCAAGTCGCACCTCAAGTACACAGGTCTAGAACTACGTCCAATTTGCAACTCAAGTACACAGGCTAAAACTACGCCCAAGTCGCACCTCAAGTACACAGGCCTAGAACTACGTCCAAGTTGCAACTCAAGTACACAGGCCTAGAACTACGCCCAAGTTGCACCTCAAGTACACAGGCCTAGAACTGCGCCCAAGTTGCACCTCAAGCACACAGGCATAGAACTTCGCCCAAGTTTCACCTCAAGTACATAGGCCTAGAACTACGCCCAAGTTGCTTCTCAAATACACAGGCCTAGAACTTCGCCCAAGTTGCACCGCAAGTACACAGGCCTAGAACTACTCCCAAGTTGCACCTCAAGTACACAGGCTAAAACTTCGCCCAAGTTGCACCTCAACTGCTGGAGGAGTACACATCGGGATAGTTATATGACCTCAATTACGCCTCATCATGACCCACGATGTACAATTAACCCATATCATACTGAGGCTAAAAGGGTCAAATGTGTACACTGCCATATGCCAGCTACATGATAGAACTAAAAAATAAAATGTTAAATGTTTAGGGCTTAACGTCTTTTGTCCACAACGAAGGTGATTTCAAAGACGGGGCACCGAAAAATGGTCTGATCAAATTTTGACCCAAGCAGGATTCGAACCCGGGACCTTCGGTCGAGAGGCGAACACTTATACCACAGAGCCACCCAGCTCCACAGAACTAACAAATAGGATAATCATATAGACCTATGGCTTTAGTTCACCGGTGGTGCCAGAATAGCTTGGCTCCAAACTATTCTGACACTACCCCTGAACTATTTTAGTCATACTTATTTCTCACACTGGTGTATTCCAAATGATAACTTTTAAATAAATACCCGATTTTTTTCGGCCCCTGGAAGCAAGGTCTAGCATCGGGGAGGCGTTTAGTATAAAATTAAAGGTCCGAAGCAAAAAGTAGCCACCCCCCCCCCTCCTCCCGCACACACACACACACACACACCCACCCACCTCGAGGTAACTGATCCGCCCCTGATGCTGTACTTGACACGCTGCTGTGTATATATGATAGTTATTGATCCGCCCCTGATGCTATACTTGACACGCTGCTGTGTATATATGACAGTTATTGATCTGCCCCTGATGCTATACTTGACACGCTGCTGTGTATATATGACAGTTATTGATCTGCCCCTGATGCTGTACTTGACACGCTGCTGTGTATATATGACAGTTATTGATCTGCCCCTGATGCTATACTTGACACGCTGCTGTGTATATATGACAGTTATTGATCTGCCCCTGATGCTGTACTTGACACGCTGCTGTGTATATATGACAGTTATTGATCTGCCCCTGATGCTATACTTGACACGCTGCTGTGTATATATGACAGTTATTTACTTGACACGCTGCTGTGTATATATGACAGTTATTGATCTGCCCCTGATGCTATACTTGACACGCTGCTGTGTATATATGACAGTTATTGATCTGCCCCTGATGCTGTACTTGACACGCTGCTGTGTATATATGACAGTTATTGATCTGCCCCTGATGCTGTACTTGACACGCTGCTGTGTATATATGACAGTTATTGATCTGCCCCTGATGCTATACTTGAGACGCTGCTGTGTATATATAACAGTTATTGATCCGCCCCTGATGCTGTACTTGACACGCTGCTGTGTATATATGACAGTTATTGATCTGCCCCTGATGCTGTACTTGACACGCTGCTGTGTATATATGACAGTTATTGATCTGCCCCTGATGCTGTACTGGACACGCTGCTGTGTATATATGACAGTTATTGATCTGCACCTGATGCTGTACTTGACACGCTGCTGTGTATATATGACAGTTATTGATCTGCCCCTGATGCTATACTTGACACGCTGCTGTGTATATATGACAGTTATTGATCCGTCCCTGATGCTATACTTGACACGCTGCTGTGTATATATAAGTAATAAGTAATAAGCGCATTAAATAGGCGCTTTATCCCATTTGAAAATGGCTCAAAGCGCCGCCGCGAACTGAACCCAACAAGCACGCTCACGTGAATCACGCGCATTCACTCACACACTGTACATAAACACAGAACATTCACGTGATACTAAGGGCAAGCTCAAGCGAGCTACTGTAGTTTTGGAAGTTCAAAATCATTTGTATTTGAAATTTGATTAAGTGGGCTGAAACTGATACCAAAGTATATGACAGTTATTGATCTGCCCCTGATGCTATACTTGACATGCTGCTGTGTATAAATGACAGTTATTGATCCGCCAGCCTGTGGTTTCATCTGCACTGGTGCACAGCATGGTATAAATTAATTTGTTGGCACCCGTGTATTAATTTCCAAATCATAGGTAAGGTCACTGACAATAAAAATCAAGAAAACATAAACAGGCGTAGTTTGTCTAGTACGATTACTGAACACAAACAGGCGTAGTTTGTCTAGTACGATTACTGAACACAAACAGGCGTAGTTTGTCTAGTACGATTACTGAACACAAACAGGCGTAGTTTGTCTAGTACGATTACTGAACTCCAAAAGACATAATACATAGAAGTGTGCTCACAGCCGGCCATACACATTTTCCCGGCAAGGCCCTTAAGCGGTGTTCACATGGCCGAATTCTCAACGATTTTTGTCTGGCGATTATTGGCCGACGAAAGTTTCCACCTGTTTACATGGGCGTCTTTTGTCGTTTTGGAGTTGGCCGACAATTGCCAGATGTCGGTGGGGTGTTGGCAGCGAGTAGAGCAATGCTCGACTTTCCACCGATTTCCCACCAACTCCAAGCAAGCGGGTTGTGACCTGATCGACGATTGGTTAGAACTAGCCAATCAAATATGTTGTCGTGTTCATGGGGTGATGCCCCTTTGACCGAGTTGTGCCGAGTGTCGACGGAACAGCACGAAGTAGCTAAAGTTGGTGGCGTGTCGCTGGAAAGTCGTTGCAAAATTGGTGAGCGTTCACATGGGCAACGTCTTGCTGGCCAATAATCGCCAGACAAAAATCGTTGAGAAATCGGCCATGTGAACACCGCTTTACCCAAGCGTAAATCTTTTCAAGTAACAGGTCAGCTGGACTGCTACCTTTGAAAATGAAGCCCTCTATTCTCTAAACAGTGCCCACTGGAAAACCGTCCCAAAATGTGACAAGCCCTGCAAAGTGGAGGTGTACTTGAGGTGTCCGTGGCGCAGTGGTTAAGGCGCCTGCCACCAATGCCAAAGGTGCGCGGTTCGATACCGGGTTCCGGCGTTGGACTTTTCTCCTCTGGTAAGTGTCACCGTTAATTCGGGCGGACCGTCGGGCGTTCTTTCTCCGGGTACTCCGGTTCTTCCACCCCCCACACTTTGGTACCGGTCTCAGGCCACTTTACAAAAAATTTTCAAATACAAGCGATCGAAAATCTCTGTAACTTCAGTAGCTGACTGGCCCTTCGTTTGTCTTGTACTGTGTTTGTACTTAAATGGCGTAAATCCGTGTCTGTTTCGTGAGTGTGTGTGTTGGGTTTCAGGCGCGGCGCTTTGAGTCGATTGCCCCAAAACTGAGAAAAAGCGCCTATATAATAACGGTATTATTATTATTATTATTATGAGTAGTTACACATCTGGTCTAAATGGGGCGGAGCTTGCATTAATGAGCACATAAATTACACCTATGGCTGCACCTCAGTTACACCTACGACTGCACCTAAAATACACCTTAACTGCTGGAGGTCAAACTGAGGTGTACACCTGTAGACATGTTAATTAAGACCTCAATTACACCTTATCATGACCTATTCATGACCTCCGGCCTATACACAAGAACTAATCCTGTGGCAGACCAGGCGGAACATTTGAGATCTACATTGCCTGCAGCTGTATTCCTAGCAGCAGCTGTCACAGCCATGTTCCACAGGTGCACGTGGAGTGTGGCAGTCATATGCATCGTCCAGTTATTTGTCAGAATCATCTGCTACAGAATACGTTGGTGTGTAGCCTACGTAAGCCTGATAGGGTTTCACTGGTGACTGCGTGCCTTATATAGGACAAGAGCTGACGAGGTTCAAACTGCACCAACTCAGTGAGCGAACGGTCTGACTGACTTAACTCAGTGAGTGAGCGGTCTGACTGACTTAACTCAGTGAGTGAGCGGTCTGACTGACTTAACTCAGTGAGTGCGCGGTCTGACTGACTTAAGTCAGTGAGCGAACGGTCTGACTGACTTAACTCAGTGAGCGAACAGTCTGACTGACTTAACTCAGTGAGTGAGCGATCTCACTGACTTAACTCAAGGAGTGAGCGGTCTGACTGACTTAACTCAGTGAGTGAGCGGTCTGACTGACTTAACTCAGTGAGTGAGCGGTCTGACTGACTTAAGTCAGTGAGCGAACGGTCTGACTGACTTAACTCATTGAGTGAGCGGTCTGACTGACTTAACTCAGTGAGTGAGCGATCTCACTGACTTAACTCATTGAGTGAGCGGTCTGATTGACTTAACTCAGTGAGTGAGCGTTCTGACTGACTTAACTCAGTGAGCGAATGGTCTGACTGACTTAACTCAGTGAGTGAGCGATCTGACTGACTTAACTCAGTGAGTGCGCGGTCTGACTGACTTAACTCAGTGAACGAACAGTCTGATTGACTTAACTCAGTGAGTGCGCAGTCTGACTGACTTAACTCAGTGAGCGAACAGTCTGATTGACTTAACTCAGTGAATGAGTGGTCTGACTGACTTAGTGAGTGAGCGGTCTGACTGACTTAACTCAGTGAGTGATCGGTCTGACTGACTTAACTCAGTGAGTGAGCGGTCTGATTGACTTAACTCAGTGAGTGAGCGATCTCACTGACTTAACTCATTGAGTGAGCGGTCTGACTGACTTATCTCAGTGATTGAGCGGTCTGACTGACTTAACTCAGTGAGCGAATGGTCTGACTGACTTAACTCAGTGAGTGAGCGGTCTGACTGAATTAACTCAGTGAGCGAACGGTCTGACTTGACTCAGTTAGCGAACGGTCTGACTGACTTAACTCAGTGAGTGAGCGGTCTGACTGACTTAACTCAGTGAGCGAATGGTCTGACTTAACTCAGTTAGCGAACGGTCTGACTGAGTTAACTCAGTGAGTGCGCGGTCTGACTGACTTAACTCAGTGAGCGAATGGTCTGACTGACTTAACTCAGTGAGTGCGCGGTCTGACTGACTTAGCTCAGTGAGTGAGCGGTCTGACTGACTTAACTCAGTGAGTGAGCGATCTGACTGACTTAACTCAGTGAGTGAACGGTCTGACTGACTTAACTCAGTGAGTGAGCGATCTGACTGACTTAACTCAGTGAGTTAGCGGTCTGACTGACTTAACCCAGTGAGTGCGCGGTCTGACTGACTTAACTCAGTGAGCGAATGGTCTGACTTAACTCAGTGAGTGTGCGGTCTGACTGACTTAGCGGCAATGTCTATCCATCCCTGGCTGGGTCCTGTAAAAGATTTTCACAACACGTGGACGGAACAGTAAGATTCAACCTTAGCTTTTATTCTAAACGTCCACCCTGAGGAATGTGTAGAATGTGTGCTAGTTGTACAACGGACGATTTGTGTTTCTACTCTGATGGAATTCTAACACTAGTCATTTCTGATATACCTAGTACATTTACATTTTGTTTCATTTACAAATCTACCCTCAAATACTGCAAAGCAAATGATAAAGCTTTCAGTTGAACACATTGGGTAAGATTTTGTTACGGTGTTGGCGGTTACATACCCTTAATCAGGAACCAACTCGGTGTTTGGTGTTTTGGTTCTCGTAATTTCCGATTTCATTTTGTATCCTCATGATCCACTGCCCTCCCCCCCCCCCACCCACCTCCACCACCACCACCAATCCCACCCGTGCTGTTTGAGATTCGGCCTGTGAAAAGCTCTACCTTCTCTGTACATCGTCATTTCCCATCGTAACACGCTGATGATTGGTCTTTTGAATTTTGTTTGATTTTGTTTTTTAATTCGCGAATCGCAGACTAACTCGTTATGAATTCTTGTTTTTCCCCACCCAACCCCATCCCCCCACCCAACCCCATCCCCCCATCCAACCCCTTGCTCCCCTCATCCATACAGCGAACAACTTCTTGTTATTTCTCTGTCCGGACAGTCACCAGAACACAATGTCACATCGGACACCAGAATCAACCAGCCATCGGTCGTCGCAAGATGGCGGTCAGAGCAGTGCTTCGTCACAGTCTCAGGGCTCAGCACAAGGCACTAGTCCTAGTACACAGCCCCGGAGGTGTTTACAACAACAGACACTTGATCAATGTACCGGACAACAAGCACAAGATACTAGTACCGGACAACAAGCACAAGGTACCAGTACCACGCAACAAAAAGCACAAAGTACTATTACAGAACAAAAAGAAGCTCAAAGTACCAGTGCTGGACAACAAGAAGCACAAATTGACAGCACCGGCCAGCAAGCACAAGGTACACGTACGGGACAACAACAAGTAAAAGGTACCCGTACCGGACAAAAAGCACAAGGTACCAGTACCGAACAACAAACACAAGGTACAAGTACCAGACAACAAGCACAAGGTGCCAGTACCGGACAAAAAGGACAAGGTTCCAGTACCGGACAACAACAAGCACAAGGTATCAGTACCGGACAACAGGCAGAAGGTACCAGTACCGGTAAACAGCAAGCACACGGTGCCAGTATTGGACAACAACAAGCACAAGGTACCAGTACCGAACAACAAGCACAAGGTACCAGTGCCGGACAACAACCACAAGGTACCAATACCAGACAAGAAGCACACGGTACCGGTACCGGACAACAACAAGCACAAGGTGTCAGTACCGGACATCAACAAGCACAAGGTGTCAGTATCGGACAACAACAAGCACAAGGTGTTAGTACCGGACAACAACAAGCACAAGGTACCAGTACCAGACAACAAGCACAAGGTGTCAGTACCAGACAACAAGCACAAAGTACCAATACCGGACAACAAGCACAAGGTACCAGTACCGGACAACAAGCACAAGGTACCAGTACCGGACAACAAGCACAAAGTACCAGTACCGGACAACAAGCACAAGGTGTCAGTACTGGACAACAACAAGCACAAGGTGTCAGTACCGGACAACAAGCACAAGGTACCAGTACTGGACAACAAGCACAAGATACCATTACCGGACAAAGAGCACAAGGTGCTAGTACCGGACAACAAGCACAAGGTGCACGTACCGGACAACAGCAAGCACAAGGCACACGTACTGGACAACAAGCACACGGTACCAGTACCGGACAACAAGCACAAGGTACCAGTACCGGACAACAAGCACAAGGTACCAGTACCGGACAACAAGCACAAGGTACCAGTACCGGACAACAAGCACAAGGTGTCAGTACCGGACAACAACAAGCACAAGGTGTCAGTACCGGACAACAACAAGCACAAGGTGTCAGTACCGGACAACAAGCACAAGGTACCAGTACCGGACAACAAGCACAAGGTGTCAGTACTGGACAACAACAAGCACAAGGTGTCAGTACCGGACAACAAGCACAAGGTACCAGTACCGGACAACAAGCACAAGGTACCATTACCGGACAACGAGCTCAAGGTGCCAGTACCGGACAACAAGCACAAGGTACACGTACCGGACAACAGCAAGCACAACGCACACGTACTGGACAACAAGCACAATGTGCCAGTACCGGACAACAAGCACAAGATACACGTCCCGGACAAGCACAAGGTACACGTAGCGGACAACAAGCACAGAGTACACGCATCAAACACCAGACACAATGTGCCAGTACCGGACAACAGCAAGCACAAGGTACCAGTACCGGACAACAAGCACAAGGTACATGTACCGGACAACAAGCACAAGGTGCTTGTATTGGACAACAAGCACAAGTAGCGGCGGCCGAAGCTTCCTGGCGTCAGTTTACACGTGACTGCTATCCCAACCTCCACGACCAAACTTACTTCCTGCCCACGATTCACTTCAACCAAGTGTCATATGACGTTCAGACTGTCGCCCGTCAGTCGGTTATAGTTCCACAGGAGGCATCAGATCAGCCTGACCAGGCGCCCGCTTACTTCCCTCCCACCGGTCCTCCCCCTCATCCGTCTGACCCACCCCTAGCATCTACAGTCTGGCCATTCTGCCTGCTCCCGCCACCTGGTCCGCTACCTTTACCGCAAGACAGCGACGTGAGAGACGACCGCGCGATGAAGACGGTACTTGACTACATCCGGGACATGGCAGAGAGGGAGCACGAGGTGATGCTGGTGTTGTCTGAGCTGCAGTTTTGGAACTACCTGGATCCAGAAGCAGACCCCGCCAATGCTGCGGCCATCCGCCTGCTGCCACGACCCGCCACACTTGGTGCCAGATATACAAACGGGGACTTTGACGTGCTGATGATCAATGCTCGGTACGGCCTGATAGTGGGGGAAATGAAATCAGTAGGAGATGGCCTCAGCAAGACCCCGGACCTAGACAAGGCGGTGGTGAAAGCAGTAAAGAAAGCCATCAAACAGCTGGACAGGCAGGGCCGGTTGCTGAGACATCTGGTGTCGGACCTGGCGCGTATCAACATCACCAAGACACTGATGTTGCCCAATGTCACGTCCACACAACTGTTACACGCCCTGAGTACCGACCCGCAAGTACAGCAGGTGAGACATCTCTCTCCTTCTCTCTCTCTCTCTCTCTCTCTCTCTCTCTCTCTCTCTCTCTCTCTCTCTCTCTCTCTCTCTCTCAGCAGGTGAGACATCTCTCTCTCTTTCTTTCTCTCTCTCTCTCTCTCTCTCTCTCTCTCTCTCTCTCTCTCTCTCTCTCACTCTCTCTCTCTCACTCTCTCTCTCTCTCTCTCTCGCTCTCTCTCTCTCTCTCTCTCTCTCTCTCTCTCTCTCTCTCTCTCTCTCTCTCTCTCTCTCTCTCTCTCTCTCTCTCTCTCTCTCTCTCTCTCTCTCTCTCTCGCTCTCTCTCAGCAGGTGAGACATCTCTCTCTCTCTCTCTCTCTCTCTCTCTCACTCTCTCTCTCTCTCTCTCTCTCTCTCTCTCTCTCTCTCTCTCTCTCTCTTCTTTCTTTTACCCCCACCCCCTCCAGTGCCAGCCCTCAGCCTCACGTGGGCAGCTTAGTGACAGTGACTTTGCAGTGTTGTTTAATCTGCTTGATAGGATCAGGCCACGTGCCGGACAGTAGACAGTGCGATTCTAGGCGTCTGGTGTCATTTCTTGCCCGGGGTTTTTTGACAGATTTCTAGTGTGCGATCGGTTAACTGCTTGTTTGGAATAACAATTTTGACGAAGTTGATATTTCTTTCTTTTAATTTTTTGTATCTTCATTTGCAATAGAATAGTGTGTAGTCATAACATTTATTCACCTTTTTTCAATTACCTTTTTGTCTTGTACTTTGCATTTATCAACAAGTGAAAACTGTGACACGTAACTTGTTCCTTTTGTGAGACAGTGGCACCGACGTGGACACGTGTGTGTATGTACTGTGAGAACCTTTGAGTGCCCGTGTGTGTATCGACCAATTTCACTTCCAACCGGTTTTGTTCATTATCTCTTATTGACACTTCATACACTAAGTGAATACTGTCTCTTCCTGTAGTTTTATTTGTGTACGAAACCCTCCTTGTCACAAAGCTTCCTTTTTATTTTATAATTATATACCTCTTTAAATAAGACAAATTTTGTACTTTTATATACTTTGACGTTCATAGTGATAGTATGCCTGACGGTGGTACAAAAATGATTTATTTTGTGGTGGTGGACTTAAAATAGGTCACCTGAATATCTATCATCTTGTCAATAAAGTGCCAGATCTCTGTGTGTTTTTGAACCAGCCCGAACACTTCCACATTTTTGGTGTTTCTGAATCAAGACTTAAGAACAAAATCAGAAATGCTTCCATCTCTATTCCTAACTATAAAATATTTCGTAAAGATGCCGATTTGCCTCAACACACAGGGCTAGCGATTTACATGCATACGTCTGTATCTAGCTACGCCAAGCGGCGTCTAGACCTCGAATTTACCAAAGTGGAGTGTATGTGGCTCGAGTTAAAAACACCACAGTCATCACCTATACTAATCGGCTTTGTCTATAGAAATCCGGCAGCCGGCTGGGATTGGTTTGATGAGTTTACAGCTTTGATGGAAGGCAAGTCAGAGCAAATGTGACATATTTCTCTTAGGTGATTTCAACATCGACCTATCTAGACCTAAGGGATCAAATGCAGCATGGACCATGACCACATCGCTATTTGGTTTGACACAAATAATTAAAGCACAAACTAGAATCACATCTACATCATCCACGCTCATTGATCATATTTATGTTACCAACAAGGACAGAATAACTAGTGCGAATGTCCCGACCTTAGCCATTAGTGATCATAACCCGGTATGTTGTACAATTGCTCTGAAGCTTGATAGGTCAAAGAAAAACAAACACACAACTATAATGTATCGTTCTTATAAAAAAATTGATAGGGATAAATTCATGCACGATTTGCACAATACACCCTTTGATGATGTATACTGCCACACTTGCCCTGACAATGCCTTGTCTTGCTGGATGAGTCTGTTCCTCGGAGTCCTTAACAAGCACGCGCCCCTCAGGGTAAAACGCGTTAAACATGCTACCATGCCGCCCTGGTTAACCTCTCCTCTCTTGGCTTGACTTCGCGAACGAAGATTTTATAGGAGTTGCCCACGACGTCTGCAGGCTTGTTCGTGGCTGCGGAGGCCAATGCGAGACAGGCAGGTTCGACCGCAGTGGCTGCAGGGGAAGGTATGGCCAGGGTTCTGAGCTGCGGCATCTCTGTTTTTTCTCCTGAGCCGCTTGTCCTTAAGGCTAGCTCTGTGAGAGTCATCAAAGGAGACAGCTGCCTTGTAAATGGTGGAGCGCCAGGTGTCACGGTCCGCAGCAAGCGAAGACCACTGGTGGTGGTCGATTTGGCAGGCACTAAGTGACTTCTTGAGACAGTCTTTGTATCTCTTCTTTGGTGCCCCTCTGTCACGGTGTCCAGTAGCAAGCTCGCCGAACAGGGTGATCTTTGGTAGGCGATGATCCTCCATCCTGGAGACATGCCCCGCCCAGCGGAGCTGTGTCCGCAGCAGCAAAGCCTCGATGCTCACAGTTTCAGCCTGTTCAAGGACCTCGACGTTGGTGACATAGTCACTCCAGTGAATGCCCAGGATGGTACGCAGGCAGCGCTGGTGGAAGCGTTCGAGGAGTCGTAGTTGGCTGCGGTAGAGGGCCCAGGACTCGGAATCATACAGCAGGGTGGTGAGGACCACAGCTCTGTACACGCTGATCTTGGTGCCTGTTTTCAGCTGTTGATTGTGCCACACCCGCTTGAAAAGTCGCCCGAAAGCGCTGTTCGCTTTTGCCAGCCTGCTGTCAAGCTCCTTGTCCAGCTTGGCGTCCGACGTGATAATGCAGCCAAGGTAAGTAAACTGGTGCACTGACTTTAGTTCAGACTCGCCAATGGTGATGTGAGGAGGGCGATACACTGTCTTGGGTGCCGGCTGATGGAGGACCTCTGTCTTTTTCAGACTGACCTCGAGTCCAAAGAGCTGGGCAGCATCTGCGAAGCAAGACGTGATGCGCTGCAGGGCTCTCTCTGTGTGTGCAACGAGGGCAGCATCATCAGCAAAAAGCAGCTCACGAATCAGTTGGTCTAGGGTTTTCGTGTGGGCCTGCAGTCGTCTGAGGTTGAACAGGCTGCCATCGAGACGATACCTGATGTACACTGCATCGTCATCATCGAGGTCCACTGTGGCCTGCTTCAACATCATGCTAAAAAAGATGGTGAAGAGGGTCGGTGCCAGCACGCAGCCCTGCTTTACGCCGTTGAGAATGGGGAATGGTTCTGAGAGGTCATTGTTGAGTCTGACCTGGCCTTGCTGGTCCTCGTGTAGCTGGACAATCATGTTGAGGAACTTTGGGGGACAGCCAAGTCGCTCCAGGATCTGCCACATGCCTTGCCTGCTCACAGTGTCGAACGCTTTTGTTAGGTCGACAAATGTTACGTACAGCCCTTTGTTCTGCTCGCGGCACTTCTCCTGTAGCTGTCTCAGCACAAAGACCATATCGGTGGTGCTCCTGTTTGCTCTGAAGCCACACTGGCCCTCTGGGAGTTGGTCTTCAGCGATGGCAGGTACCAGCCGATTCAGGAGCAGCATTGCAAGGATTTTTCCAGCAATGGACAGCAGGGTAATTCCCCGATAGTTGGAACAGTCAGACTTCTCGCCTTTGTTCTTGTACAGGGTGATAACGACTGCATCACGGATATCTTTTGGTAGTGTTCCTTCCTCCCAGCAGCAGAGAAAGAGGTCATGGAGCTTGTTGTGCAGTGCTGTGCCTCCATGTTTCCAGATCTCTGGCGGTATTCCATCAATGCCTGCTGCTTTGCCACTCTTGAGCTGGTGGATGGCTGTGAGGGTCTCTTCAGCGGTGGGCGGTTCGTCCAATTCAACCTTTACTGGGAGGTGTGGGATTTGTAGGACGACTGCTTCTTGAACAGTGCGCTCAGCGCTGAAGAGGCTCTGAAAGTATTCCGACCAGCGGTTTAAGATGGAGGTATTATCTGTGAGGAGTGCCTGGCCATTCGCGCTTCGCAGGGGACTTTGTACCAGGTGCCTGGGGCCATACACTGCTTTCAGTGCTTCGTAGAAGCCCCTGTAGTCACCATTGTCAGCGCAAAGCTGGGTCCTCTGTGCAAGTCTGGTCCACCACTCATTCTGGAGATCTCTGAGCTTGCGCTGGAGACTGCTGCAGACGAGGCGGAAGGCAGACTTCTTCACAGGGCAGGAAGGCTGGGCTAGGTGGGCCTGATGGGCGGCTCTTTTTTTTTTTTTTTTTTTTTTTTTTGCTAGGTGTTCCTGGATCTCTACATCGTTTTCGTCAAACCAGTCTTTGTTCTTCTTTCTGGCTAAACCCAAGACTTCTGCAGAGGATTTTGGTTAACACTGGACATTAAAAATGCTATGTCGCTCAGAGACAAACTTAGAAAAGAAAAACGCTTTGATGACTACAAAAAACAACGTAATCAAGTAAAATATCTGGTAAGGGCTGCAAAAAAAAGCATTCTTCAATCAAATGATCTCAGAAAACCGTGACACAGCATCCATTTGGAGAGCACTAAATGCTATTACTAAAGGAAAAGCAGCCCCAGAAATACCATCTCATTTAACTTCAGACAAATTTAACAAATATTT
The DNA here is from genome assembly GCA_036245525.1 of Semisulcospira habei. Classification (NCBI taxonomy): domain Eukaryota; kingdom Metazoa; phylum Mollusca; class Gastropoda; family Semisulcospiridae; genus Semisulcospira; species Semisulcospira habei. Next base: position 35,428 of record BTPG01000110.1, on the reverse strand, counting down.
TCTATCAGCCGCTGAAAATCTAGCCCAATCGGCATCAAATATCAGTACGCAATATAGTATCTCAAGTCTTCTGAGATCTTTCAGCGAAGCAACAAATATAACACAAAAATTCGTAATTCCTAATATATCAATAGCAGAAATCGGTAAGTATATTTCTGACATGCCGAATAAGAAAAGTAGAGGGATTGATGATATTGATAACCAATCACTAAAATTGTCGTTGCCTTACACAATACAATCCCTTACATACATTTTTAATCTGTGTATAAATAAAAGTTATTTTCCTACAGTCCTGAAGCAAGCAAAGGTAGTTCCGATCCCCAAAACTAAAAACCTTGAAGATATTCATAATTACCGACCGATCTCTTTGCTCTCAGCCTTGTCAAAGCCATTAGAGCGGCACATTCACAAGCATCTTCTTAATTTCCTTGAGAAGGGTAATTTACTAAACATTCATCAGTCCGGTTTTCGCCCGACCCATTCATGCCAGTCAACACTCACACATATTGTAGATTGCTGGCTAGAGTCAATTAATAAAAATTTAATGTCGGGAGCAGTTTTCCTAGATCTTAAAAAAGCTTTTGATCTTGTGGACCATGAGATTCTCTTACATAAGCTTACAATATACCACATGGACGAAACTACAATAACTTTTCTCAGATCCTATTTGGAAGACCGAAAGCGAAATGTAGCAGCCTTCTCTAGGGACAGCACTGCTTGCTCCACACGGAGAGGGGCCTAGAAAAGGTGGCCTAACCAAAGCTCGTCCCCTCGCAACCCAGTTGGCTAGCCGCGGTCAACGGGCATCTTCTCCTGCGGTCAAAAAGCAAGAAAGAATAACGGATCCACTCTCATGACGACCACGACCGGACTCAACGTAGCATGCTGGAACGTCCGAACCATGCTCGACACAGCAGACAGCGGACGCCCTGAACGTCGCTCCGCCCTCATTGGCCATGAATTGCGGAGGTTAAACATCGACATCGCCGCGCTCAGCAAAGTACGCCTTCCGGACGAAGGCAGCCTCCAAGAACTTGGTGCTGGGTACACCCTCTACTGGTCAGGCAGGCCTGCATCAGAAAGACGGCTCTCAGGCGTGGGTTTCATGGTCAATACATCCATTGCGACTAAGCTGGAAAACCTACCAACGGGCCACTCAGACCGCATCATGTCCATGCGCCTCCCACTGAGACACCAGCAACACGTCACCCTTCTCAGTGTGTACTCCCCAACCCTCCTGGCAGAGCCTGCTGAAAAGGACAAGTTTTACACTGACCTGCGCAGCCTCCTACAGAGTACCCCTGCAGACGACAAAGTCATCATCCTTGGCGACTTCAACGCCAGAGTGGGCCAGGACTCTGAAGCCTGGAAAGGAGTCCTCGGCAAGCATGGCGTGGGGAACTGCAATGACAATGGCCGCCTACTGTTGGAGTTCTGTGCGGAGCAGCAACTGGTCATCACCATCACTACTTTTCAGCAAAAGGACAGTCAAAAGACCACCTGGATGCATCCTCGCTCCAAACACTGGCACCTTATCGACTATGTCCTAGTGCGTCAGAGGGACCGCAGTGACGTCTTCCTCACCAGAGTGATGCCCAGCGCAGAGTGCCACACTGACCACCGCCTTGTCCGCTGCAAACTCAGGCTCCACTTCAAGCCAAAACCCAAGAAATGGGGGCCCCCCCAAGAAAAAGCTTGATGTTGCCAGCCTTCAGCGTGACGATGTGAAAGCTGCCTTTCAGACAGATTTACAGCGCAGGCTCAAAGACACAGCGGACCCAGTAGACTCCTCCCCTGAAACACTTTGGGAACAACTGAAAACTGCTATTGCAAAATCCTCTGCAGAAGTCTTGGGTTTCGCCAGAAAGAAGAACAAAGTCTGGTTTGACGAAAACGATGTAGAGATCCAGGAACACCTAGCAAAAAAAAAAAAGAGCCGCCCATCAGGCCCACCTAGCCCAGCCTTCCTGCCCTGTGAAGAAGTCTGCCTTCCGCCTCGTCTGCAGCAGTCTCCAGTGCAAGCTCAGAGATCTTCAGAATGAGTGGTGGACCAGACTTGCACAGAGGACCCAGCTTTGCGCTGACAATGGTGACTACAGGGGCTTCTACGAAGCACTGAAAGCAGTGTATGGCCCCAGGCACCTGGTACAAAGTCCCCTGCGAAGCGCGAATGGCCAGGCACTCCTCACAGATAATACCTCCATCTTGAACCGCTGGTCGGAATACTTTCAGAGCCTCTTCAGCGCTGAGCGCACTGTTCAAGAAGCAGTCGTCCTACAAATCCCACACCTCCCAGTAAAGGTTGAATTGGACGAACCGCCCACCGCTGAAGAGACCCTCACAGCCATCCACCAGCTCAAGAGTGGCAAAGCAGCAGGCATTGATGGAATACCGCCAGAGATCTGGAAACATGGAGGCACAGCACTGCATAACAAGCTCCATGACCTCTTTCTCTGCTGCTGGGAGGAAGGAACACTACCAAAAGATCTCCGTGATGCAGTCGTTATCACCCTGTACAAGAACAAAGGCGAGAAGTCTGACTGTTCCAACTATCGGGGAATTACCCTGCTGCCCATTGCTGGGAAAATCCTTGCAAGGCTGCTCCTGAATCGGCTGGTACCTGCCATCGCTGAAGACCAACTCCCAGAGGGCCAGTGTGGCTTCAGAGCAAACAGGAGCACCACCGATATGGTCTTTGTGCTGAGACAGCTACAGGAGAAGTGCCGCGAGCAGAACAAAGGGCTGTACGTAACATTTGTCGACCTAACAAAAGCGTTCGACACTGTGAGCAGGCAAGGCATGTGGCAGATCCTGGAGCGACTTGGCTGTCCCCCAAAGTTCCTCAACATGATTGTCCAGCTACACGAGGACCAGCAAGGCCAGGTCAGACTCAACAATGACCTCTCAGAACCATTCCCCATTCTCAACGGCGTAAAGCAGGGCTGCGTGCTGGCACCGACCCTCTTTACCATCTTTTTTAGCATGATGTTGAAGCAGGCCACAGTGGACCTCGATGATGACGATGCAGTGTACATCAGGTATCGTCTCGATGGCAGCCTGTTCAACCTCAGACGACTGCAGGCCCACACGAAAACCCTAGACCAACTGATTCGTGAGCTGCTTTTTGCTGATGATGCTGCCCTCGTTGCACACACAGAGAGAGCCCTGCAGCGCATCACGTCTTGCTTCGCAGATGCTGCCCAGCTCTTTGGACTCGAGGTCAGTCTGAAAAAGACAGAGGTCCTCCATCAGCCGGCACCCAAGACAGTGTATCGCCCTCCTCACATCACCATTGGCGAGTCTGAACTAAAGTCAGTGCACCAGTTTACTTACCTTGGCTGCATTATCACGTCGGACGCCAAGCTGGACAAGGAGCTTGACAGCAGGCTGGCAAAAGCGAACAGCGCTTTCGGGCGACTTTTCAAGCGAGTGTGGCACAATCAACAGCTGAAAACAGGCACCAAGATCAGCGTGTACAGAGCTGTGGTCCTCTCCACCCTGCTGTATGGTTCCGAGTCCTGGGCCCTCTACCGCAGCCAACTACGACTCCTCGAACGCTTCCACCAGCGCTGCCTGCGTACCATCCTGGGCATTCACTGGAGTGACTATGTCACCAACGTCGAGGTCCTTGAACAGGCTGAAACTGTGAGCATCGAGGCTTTGCTGCTGCGGACACAGCTCCGCTGGGCGGGGCATGTCTCCAGGATGGAGGATCATCGCCTACCAAAGATCACCCTGTTCGGCGAGCTTGCTACTGGACACCGTGACAGAGGGGCACCAAAGAAGAGATACAAAGACTGTCTCAAGAAGTTACTTAGTGCCTGCCAAATCGACCACCACCAGTGGTCTTCGCTTGCTGCGGACCGTGACACCTGGCGCTCCACCATTTACAAGACAGCTGTCTCCTTTGAGGACTCTCACAGAGCTAGCCTTAAGGACAAGCGGCTCAGGAGAAAAAACAGAGATGCCGCAGCTCAGAACCCTGGCCATACCTTCCCCTGCAGCCACTGCGGTCGAACCTGCCTGTCTCGGATTGGCCTCCGCAACCACGAACAAGCCTGCAGACGTCGTGGCGGGCAACTCCTATAAAATCTTCGTTCGCGAAGTCAAGCCAAGAAACGTCCATGGTCAGTACTCTAGGCAAGGCCATGTTAAATTTGGAGTTCCTCAAGGATCAATTCTAGGACCTCTCATATTTTTACTTTTCATAAATGACCTTCCTTTACATATTTCCGACCCTAACGTTAATTGTAATCTCTTTGCGGACGACACAAGCCTTCACGTTTCTGGTAAGAACAGTCATGATATTAGTCGTCGTTTACAATCCAGTCTTGACGAAGTTTCTGATTGGTGCTGTAAAAACCACATGGTACTACATCCTGATAAGACGAAGAGCATGTTAATCACCTCACGACAAAAACATCAACTTCACCCGCCTTCACTAACGCTCAGTCTTAATTGCCAACCTATTGAACAAGTTCATGAACGCAACTTCCTTGGAATATGTATAGATGAGCAGCTAAGTTGGGAGAAACATGTGACTAATATATGTAAGAAAATATCAAAAAATATTTTTCTTTTATCACAATTGAGAAGTGTGAGTGACATAAATACACGAAAAATGTTTTTTCATGCACACATTAAATCTCATGTTGATTACATCTCCACTGATTACATCTCCACTGTTTGGGATGGTAGCGGTGATGTGTATATCAAAAAACTAAATTCACTATACAAAAGAGCCATTAAACATGTAGATATAAGACCCATTCCTACCGCTGTAAAACTGCAAAATCTCAAACTTCTTGGCCATCGTCAACAACTCGTTTACAACAAGTGCATACTTATGTTTAAAATTCTCTACAAGAAAGCTCCACAGTATCTAACAGCTAAATTTACTCCACGACAGTGTGAAAGGTCCTCGAGGAACAGTACTCTTCGATTACCACTACCTCGCATTGACTTATTCAAATCAAGCCTAGCCTTTTCGGGACCACTTTTATGGAATTCACTTCCTCAACATTTAAAAACACTAACCCACCTTTCCTCCTTTAAAACAAAACTACACATATACCTGATGGAAACTGCTTAGATTTATTATTTTTATCCTGTCATTCTGATGAAAGGTTATGTAAATGTATATATGTTAGTGCGTGCATTTACACGGCTGTAAAGGTGTGTGTATGTATGTTTGATTCCTGGTACTTTGTGCTTGTTTTTGCTGTGCTATGATTTTTCTCCTATGTAATTTGTGCTGAGGAGTGTTACTTCTTTTTTTGTATTTGTTTATTGCTACCTTAGTAGTATCATTTTCTGTACTGCGTGTGTCTGTACTTATTTAGTTATGTTCTTTGTTTGCGTTAAATATTTTTTGTTTGTCTTCATTATATTCCATGTTGTAGAACGTTAGAAACGGCAAGTTTGAAAAATGACGTATTTGTATCTGTCAAAACTTCTACCGTTATGTAATAAAGTTTCATCATCATCATCATCATCATCTCTCTCTCTCTCTCTCTCTCTCTCTCTCTCTCTCTCTCTCTCTCTCTCTCTCTCTCTCTCTCTCTCTCTCTCTCTCACACACACATATATAACTCTCGGGCTAAATTTATTGTCAACAGCTCTCACAAACAAACAAATCCTTCTTAAATATCATCGGTTAGTCAGACGGCCATTTATTTAGATAGAAAGGTCTTCTAGATGTTGTGGGTGTGTGAGTGACTTACAGTTTCCATCTGACAGCCCAGTAAATATCGTCTGCAGTATACATTTTGTCGGAGAGACGAGTAAACATTGCCTGCAGTATACATTTTGTTTGAGAGACGAGTAAACATTGCCTGCAGTATACATTTGGTCTGACAGCCCAGTAAATTTCGTCTGTAGTATACATTTTGTCTGAGAGCCCAATAAACACCGCCTGTAGCACACAATTTGACTGGGAGCCCAGTAAAATAGCCTGTAGTATACATTTTGTTTGAGAGCCGGGTAAAAATGCCTGCCGTATACATCTTGTCTGAGAGCCCAGTAAAATCGCCTGCCGTATACATTTTGTTTGAGAGCCCAGTAAAATCGCATGCAGTGTACATTTTGACTAAGAGCCAAGTAAAATCGCCTGCAGTCTACATTTTGACTGAGAGCCCAGTAAAATCGCCTGCAGTATACATTTTGACTAAGAGCCAAGTAAAATCGCCTGCAGTATACATTTTGACTGAGAGCCCAGTAAAATCCCCTGCCGTATACATTTTGTTTGAGAGCCCAGTAAAATCGCCTGCAGTAAATATTTTGACTAAGAGCCAAGTAAAATCGCCTGCAGTATACATTTTGACTGAGAGCCCAGTAAAATCTCCTGCCGTATACATTTTCTTTGAGAGCCCAGTAAAATCGCCTGCAGTATACATTTTGACTGAGAATGCAGTATAAATGCCGTCAGTCTACATTTTGACTGAGAGCCCAGTAAAATCGCCAGCAGTATACATTTTGACTGAGAGCCCAGTAAAATCGCCAGCAGTATACATTTTGATTGAGAGCCCAGTAAAAACGCCTGCGTT
>BTPG01000109.1:35172-51000 GCA_036245525.1 Semisulcospira habei | reverse complement strand
CTGGGAATTGACGATGAAACGCAAAGTGGGATTTGAAACTTGAAAACGGGCAGAATCGGCGCACAGGCCTCTTGCCGAAGAGGGGAACCTATTTTGGACGAGAAACAAGCACACAAGTTTAGCGGACCACAGGGTGTCGTGCCACGCCGTGCCGCACAAGGCTATTCATGCGGCACTGGGAACTGACGATGGAAGGCAAAGTCGGATTTGAAACTTGAAAACGGGCAGAATCGGCGCACAGGCCTCTTGCCGAAGAGGGGAACCTATTTTGGACGAGAAACAAGCACACAAGTTTAGCGGACACAGGGTGTCGTGCCGCGCTGTGCCGCACAAGGCTATTCATGCAGCACTGGGAATTGACGATGGAAAGCAAAGTCGGATTTGTAACTTGAAAACGGGCAGAATCGGCGCACAGGCCTCTTGACGAAGAGGAGAACCTATTTTGAACGAGAAACTAAGCACAAAAGTTTAGCGGACCACAGGGTGTCGTGCCGCGCCGTGCCGCACAAGGCTATTCATGCTGATTTTCAGCACTGGGAATTGACGATGGAAGGCAAAGTCGGATTGAAACTTGAAAACGGGCAGAATCGGCGCAGAGGCCTCTTGCCGAAGAGGGGAACCTATTTTGGACGAGAAACAAGCACAAAAGTTTAGCGGACCACAGGGTGTCGTGCCGCGCCGTGCCGCACAAGGCTATTCATGCAGCACTGGGAATTGACGATGGAAGGCAAAGTCGGATTTGAAACTTGCAAACGGGCAGAATCGGCGCACAGGCCTCTTGCCGAAGAGGGGAACCTATTTTGGATGAGAAACAAGCACAAACGTTTAGCGGACCACAGGGTGTCGTGCCGCGCCGTGCCGCACGAGGCTATTCATGCTGGTTTTCAGCAGGAATTGACGATGGAAGGCAAAGTCGGATTTAAAACTTGAAAACGGGCAGGATCGGCGCACAGGCCTCTTGCCGAAGAGGGGAACCTATTTTGGACGAGAAACAAGCACAAAAGTTTAGCGGACCACAGGGTGTCGTGCCGCGCCGTGCCGCACCAGGCTATTCATGCTGATTTTCAACACTGAGAATGGACGATGGAACGCAAGGTGGGATTTGAAACTTGAAAACGGGCAGAATCGGCGCAGAGGCCTCTTGCCGAAGAGGGGAACCTATTTTGGACGAGAAACAAGCACAAAAGTTTAGCGGACCACAGAGTGTCGTGCCGCGCCGTGCCGCACAAGGCTATTCATGCTGGTTTTCAGCAGGAATTGACGATGGAAGGCAAAGTCGGATTTGAAACTTGAAAACGGGCAGAATCGGCGCACAGGCCTCTTGCCGAAGAGGGGAACCTATTTTGGACGAGAAAGAAGCACAAAAGTTTAGCGGACCACAGGGTGTCGTTCCGCGCCGTGCCGCACAAGGCTATTCATGCTGGTTTTCAACAGGAATTGACGATGGAAGGCAAAGTCGGATTTGAAACTTGAAAACGGGCAGAATCGGCGCACAGGCCTCTTGCCGAAGAGGGGAACCTATTTTGGACGAGAAACAAGCACAAAAGTTTAGCGGGCCACAGGGTGTCGTGCCTCGCCGTGCCGCACAAGGCTATTCATGCTGGTTTTCAGCAGGAATTGACGATGGAAGGCAAAGTCGGATTTGAAACTTGAAAACGGGCAGAATCGGCGCACAGGCCTCTTGCCGACCCATTCGCAGACCCATTCCCCTTCAGAAAAACCTATTTTCGACGACCAACTCGACAAAAAGATTCTCCACCCAGCAGCAATGGCGGACCCTGCTGTGGGGGGCATGCTCCATTCCACCCAGCTATCACGATGGAAGTCAAAGTCGGAAATTCGACTTGAAATGAAGAGAGGATGCTGGCAGACCCATTCCCCTTCAGAAAAACCTATTTTCGACGACCAACTCGACAAAAAGATTCTCCACCCAGCAGCAATGGCGGACCCTGCTGTGGGGTGCATGCTCCATTCCACCCAGCTATCACGATGGAAGTCAAAGTCGGAATTTCGACTTGAAATGAAGAGAGCATGCTGACAGACCCATTCCCCTTCAGAAAAACCTATTTTCGACGACCAACTCGACAAAAAGATTCTCCACTTAGCAGCAATGGCGGACCCTGCTGTGGGGGGCATGCTCCATTCCACCCAGCTATCACGATGGAAGTCAAAGTCGGAGTTTCGACTTGAAATGAAGAGAGCATGCTGGCAGACCCATTCCCCTTCAGAAAAACCTATTTTCGACGACCAACTCGACAAAAAGATTCTCCACCCAGCAGCAATGGCGGACCTTGAAGTGAGGGTGCATGCTCCATTCCACCCAGCTACCACGATGGATGTCAAAGTCGAAATTTCGACTTGAAATGAAGAGAGCATGCTGACAGACCCATTCCCCTTCAGAAAAACCTATTTTCGACGACCAACTCGACAAAAAGATTCTCCACCCAGCAGCAATGACGGGGTTTTATTGCTATAGTGTGCTCGTCAATACCTGTTTAACGTGATCACTATATATGTAGGGGGACGATGGATGGAAGGCAAAGTCGGAGTTGAGACTTGAAAGTTGAAGAATCGCTGCGGAGGATTATTCCGCAACAGAAAATGCCATTTCGGACGAAAAACAACAAGCGAAATAGTTTTGTCGTGAACCAGCTCGCCAGCCCCCAGCAGTCACCAATGCTGGTTTTCAACAGGAATTGACGATGGAACGCAAGGTGGGATTTGAAACTTGAAAATGGGCAGAATCGGCGCACAGGCCTCTTGCCGAAGAGGGGAACCTATTTTGGACGAGAAACAAGCACAAAAGTTTAGCGGACCACAGGGTGTCGTGCCGCACAAGGGTATTCATGCTGGTTTTCAGCACTGGGAATTGACGATGGAAGGCAAAGTCGGATTTGAAACTTGAAAACGGGCAGAATCGGCGCACAGGCCTCTTGCCGAAGAGGGGAACCTATTTTGGACGAGAAACAAGCACACAAGTTTAGCGGACCACAGGGTGTCGTGCCGCGCCCTGCCGCACCAGGCTATTCATGCTGGTTTTTCAGCACTGGGAATTGACGATGAAACGCAAAGTGGGATTTGAAACTTGAAAACGGGCAGGATCGGCGCAGAGGCCTCTTGCCGAAGAGGGGAACCCATTTTGGACGAGAAACAAGCACAAAAGTTTAGCGGACACAGGGTGTCGTGCCGCGCTGTGCCGCACAAGGCTATTCATGCAGCACTGGGAATTGACGATGGAAGGCAAAGTCGGATTTGAAACTTGAAAACGGGCAGAATCGGCGCACAGGCCTCTTGCCGAAGAGGGGAACCTATTTTGGACGAGAAACAAGCACACAAGTTTAGCGGACCACAGGGTGTCGTGCCGCGCCCTGCCGCACCAGGCTATTCATGCTGGTTTTTCAACACTGGGAATGGACGATGGAACGCAAGGTGGGATTTGAAACTTGAAAACGGGCAGAATGGGCGCAGAGGCCTCTTGCCGAAGAGGGGAACCTATTTTGGACGAGAATCAAGCACAAAAGTTTAGCGGACCACAGAGTGTCGTGCCGCGCCGTGCCGCACAAGGCTATTCATGCTGGTTTTCAGCAGGAATTGACGATGGAAGGCAAAGTCGGATTTGAAACTTGAAAACGGGCAGAATCGGCGCACAGGCCTCTTGCCGAAGAGGGGAACCTATTTTGGACGAGAAACAAGCACAAAAGTTTAGCGGGCCACAGGGTGTCGTGCCTCGCCGTGCCGCACAAGGCTATTCATGCTGGTTTTCAGCAGGAATTGACGATGGAAGGCAAAGTCGGATTTGAAACTTGAAAACGGGCAGAATCGATGCACAGGCCTCTTGCCGACCCATTCGCAGACCCATTCCCCTTCAGAAAAACCTATTTTCGACGACCAACTCGACAAAAAGATTCTCCACCCAGCAGCAATGGCGGACCCTGCTGTGGGGGGCATGCTCCATTCCACCCAGCTATCACGATGGAAGTCAAAGTCGGAATTTTGACTTGAAATGAAGAGAGGATGCTGGCAGACCCATTCCCCTTCAGAAAAACCTATTTTCGACGCCCAACTCGACAAAAAGATTCTCCACCCAGCAGCAATGGCGGACCCTGCTGTGGGGTGCATGCTCCATTCCACCCAGCTATCACGATGGAAGTCAAAGTCGGAATTTCGACTTGAAATGAAAAGAGCATGCTGACAGACCCATTCCCCTTCAGAAAAACCTATTTTCGACGACCAACTCGACAAAAAGATTCTCCACTTAGCAGCAATGGCGGACCCTGCTGTGGGGGGCATGCTCCATTCCACCCAGCTATCACGATGGAAGTCAAAGTCGGAGTTTCGACTTGAAATGAAGAGAGCATGCTGGCAGACCCATTCCCCTTCAGAAAAACCTATTTTCGACGACCAACTCGACAAAAAGATTCTCCACCCAGCAGCAATGGCGGACCTTGCTGTGAGGGTGCATGCTCCATTCCACCCAGCTATCACGATGGAAGTCAAAGTCGAAATTTCGACTTGAAATGAAGAGAGCATGCTGAGAGACACATTCCCCTTCAGAAAAACCTATTTTCGACGACCAACTCGACAAAAAGATTCTCCACCCAGCAGCAATGACGGGGTTTTATTGCTATACTGTGCTCGTCAATACCTGTTTAACGTGATCACTATATATGTAGGGGGACGATGGATGGAAGGCAAAGTCGGAGTTGAGACTTGGAAAGTTGAAGAAGCGGTGCGGAGGATTATTCCGCAACAGAAAATGCCATTTCGGACGAGAAACAACAAGCGAAATAGTTTTGTCGTCCACCAGCCTGCCAGCCCCCAGCAGTCACCAATGCTGGTTTTCAACAGGAATTGACGATGGAACGCAAGGTGGGATTTGAAACTTGAAAACGGGCAGAATCGGCGCACAGGCCTCTTGCCGATGAGGGGTACCTATTTTGGACGAGAAACAAGCACAAAAGTTTAGCGGACCACAGGGTGTCGTGCCGCACAAGGGTATTCATGCTGGTTTTCAGCACTGGGAATTGACGATGGAAGGCAAAGTCGGATTTGAAACTTGAAAACGGGCAGAATCGGCGCACAGGCCTCTTGCCGAAGAGGGGAACCTATTTTGGACGAGAAACAAGCACACAAGTTTAGCGGACCACAGGGTGTCGTGCCGCGCCCTGCCGCACCAGGCTATTCATGCTGGTTTTTCAGCACTGGGAATTGACGATGAAACGCAAAGTGGGATTTGAAACTTGAAAACGGGCAGGATCGGCGCAGAGGCCTCTTGCCGAAGAGGGGAACCCATTTTGGACGAGAAACAAGCACAAAAGTTTAGCGGACACAGGGTGTCGTGCCGCGCTGTGCCGCACAAGGCTATTCATGCAGCACTGGGAATTGACGATGGAAGGCAAAGTCGGATTTGAAACTTGAAAACGGGCAAAATCGGCGCACAGGCCTCTTGCCGAAGAGGGGAACCTATTTTGGACGAGAAACAAGCACACAAGTTTAGCGGACCACAGGGTGTCGTGCCGCGCCCTGCCGCACCAGGCTATTCATGCTGGTTTTTCAACACTGGGAATGGACGATGGAACGCAAGGTGGGATTTGAAACTTGAAAACGGGCAGAATCGGCGCAGAGGCCTCTTGCCGAAGAGGGGAACCTATTTTGGACGAGAAACAAGCACAAAAGTTTAGCGGACCACAGAGTGTCGTGCCGCGCCGTGCCGCACAAGGCTATTCATGCTGGTTTTCAGCAGGAATTGACGATGGAAGGCAAAGTCGGATTTGAAACTTGAAAACGGGCAGAATCGGCGCACAGGCCTCTTGCCGAAGAGGGGAACCTATTTTGGACGAGAAACAAGCACAAAAGTTTAGCGGACCACAGGGTGTCGTGCCGCGCCGTGCCGCACAAGGCTATTCATGCTGGTTTTCAACAGGAATTGACGATGGAAGGCAAAGTCGGATTTGAAACTTGAAAACGGGCAGAATCGGCGCACAGGCCTCTTGCCGACCCATTCGCAGACCCATTCCCCTTCAGAAAAACCTATTTTCGACGACCAACTCGACAAAAAGATTCTCCACCCAGCAGCAATGGCGGACCCTGCTGTGGGGGGCATGCTCCATTCCACCCAGCTATCACGATGGAAGTCAAAGTCGGAGTTTCGACTTCAAATGAAGAGAGCATGCTGGCAGACCCATTCCCCTTCAGAAAAACCTATTTTCGACTACCAACTCGACAAAAAGATTCTCCACCCAGCAGCAATGACGGGTTTTATTGCTATACTGTGCTCGTGAATACCTGTTTAACGTGATCACTATATATGTAGGGGGACGATGGATGGAAGGCAAAGTCGGAGTTGAGACTTGAAAGTTGAAGAATCGGTGCGGAGGATTATTCCGCAACAGAAAATGCCATTTCGGACGAGAAACAACAAGCGAAATAGTTTTGTCGTCCACCAGCCCGCCAGCCCCCAGTAGTCACCAATGCTGGTTTTCAACAGGAATTGACGATGGAACGCAAGGTGGGATTTGAAACTTGAAAACGGGCAGAATCGGCGCACAGGCCTCTTGCCGAAGAGGGGAACCTATTTTGGACGAGAAACAAGCACAAAAGTTTAGCGGACCACAGGGTGTCGTGCCGCACAAGGGTATTCATGCTGGTTTTCAGCACTGGGAATTGACGATGGAAGGCAAAGTCGGATTTGAAACTTGAAAACGGGCAGAATCGGCGCACAGGCCTCTTGCCGAAGAGGGGAACCTATTTTGGACGAGAAACAAGCACACAAGTTTAGCGGACCACAGGGTGTCGTGCCACGCCCTGCCGCACCAGGCTATTCATGCTGGTTTTTCAGCACTGGGAATTGACGATGAAACGCAAAGTGGGATTTGAAACTTGAAAACGGGCAGGATCGGCGCAGAGGCCTCTTGCCGAAGAGGGGAACCCATTTTGGACGAGAAACAAGCACAAAAGTTTAGCGGACACAGGGTGTCGTGCCGCGCTGTGCCGCACAAGGCTATTCATGCAGCACTGGGAATTGACGATGGAAGGCAAAGTCGGATTTGAAACTTGAAAACGGGCAGAATCGGCGCACAGGCCTCTTGTCGAAGAGGGGAACCTATTTTGGACGAGAAACAAGCACACAAGTTTAGCGGACCACAGGGTGTCGTGCCGCGCCCTGCCGCACCAGGCTATTCATGCTGGTTTTTCAACACTGGGAATGGACGATGGAACGCAAGGTGGGATTTGAAACTTGAAAACGGGCAGAATCGGCGCAGAGGCCTCTTGCCGAAGAGGGGAACCTATTTTGGACGAGAAACAAGCACAAAAGTTTAGCGGACCACAGAGTGTCGTGCCGCGCCGTGCCGCACAAGGCTATTCATGCTGGTTTTCAGCAGGAATTGACGATGGAAGGCAAAGTCGGATTTGAAACTTGAAAACGGGCAGAATCGGCGCACAGGCCTCTTGCCGAAGAGGGGAACCTATTTTGGACGAGAAACAAGCACAAAAGTTTAGCGGACCACAGGGTGTCGTGCCGCGCCCTGCCGCACAAGGCTATTCATGCTGGTTTTCAACAGGAATTGACGATGGAAGGCAAAGTCAGATTTGAAACTTGAAAACGGGCAGAATCGGCGCACAGGCCTCTTGCCGAAGAGGGGAACCTATTTTGGACGAGAAACAAGCACAAAAGTTTAGCGGGCCACAGGGTGTCGTGCCTCGCCGTGCCGCACAAGGCTATTCATGCTGGTTTTCAGCAGGAATTGACGATGGAAGGTAAAGTCGGATTTGAAACTTGAAAACGGGCAGAATCGGCGCACAGGCCTCTTGCCGACCCATTCGCAGACCCATTCCCCATCAGAAAAACCTATTTTCGACGACCAACTCGACAAAAAGATTCTCCACCCAGCAGCAATGGCGGACCCTGCTGTGGGGGGCATGCTCCATTCCACCCAGCTATCACGATGGAAGTCAAAGTCGGAATTTCGACTTGAAATGAAGAGAGGATGCTGGCAGACCCATTCCCCTTCAGAAAAACCTATTTTCGACGACCAACTCGAGAAAAAGATTCTCCACCCAGCAGCAATGGCGGACCCTGCTGTGGGGTGCATGCTCCATTCCACCCAGCTATCACGATGGAAGTCAAAGTCGGAGTTTCGACTTGAAATGAAAAGAGCATGCTGGCAGACCCATTCCCCTTCAGAAAAACCTATTTTCGACGACCAACTCGACAAAAAGATTCTGCACCCAGCAGCAATGGCGGACCTTGCTGTGAGGGTGCATGCTCCATTCCACCCAGCTATCACGATGGAAGTCAAAGTCGAAATTTCGACTTGAAATGAAGAGAGCATGCTGACAGACCCATTCCCCTTCAGAAAAACCTATTTTCGACGACCAACTCGACAAAAAGATTCTCCACCCAGCAGCAATGACGGGGTTTTGTTGCTATACTGTGCTCGTCAATACCTGTTTAACGTGATCACTATATATGTAGGGGGACGATGGATGGAAGGCAAAGTCGGAGTTGAGACTTGAAAGTTGAAGAATCGGTGCGGAGGATTATTCCGCAACAGAAAATGCCATTTCGGACGAGAAACAACAAGCGAAATAGTTTTCTCGTCCACCAGCCCGCCAGCCCCCAGCAGTCACCAATGCTGATTTTCAACAGGAATTGACGATGGAACGCAAGGTGGGATTTGAAACTTGAAAACGGGCAGAATCGGCGCACAGGCCTCTTGCCGAAGAGGGGAACCTATTTTGGACGAGAAACAAGCACAAAAGTTTAGCGGACCACAGGGTGTCGTGCCGCACAAGGGTATTCATGCTGGTTTTCAGCACTGGGAATTGACGATGGAAGGCAAAGTCGGATTTTAAACTTGAAAACGGGCAGAATCGGCGCACAGGCCTCTTGCCGAAGAGGGGAACCTATTTTGGACGAGAAACAAGCACACAAGTTTAGCGGACCACAGGGTGTCGTGCAGCGCCCTGCCGCACCAGGCTATTCATGCTGGTTTTTCAGCACTGGGAATTGACGATGAAACGCAAAGTGGGATTTGAAACTTGAAAACGGGCAGGATCGGCGCAGAGGCCTCTTGCCGAAGAGGGGAACCCATTTTGGACGAGAAACAAGCACAAAAGTTTAGCGGACACAGGGTGTCGTGCCGCGCTGTGCCGCACCAGGCTATTCATGCAGCACTGGGAATTGACGATGGAAGGCAAAGTCGCATTTGAAACTTGAAAACGGGCAGAATCGGCGCACAGGCCTCTTGCCGAAGAGGGGAACCTATTTTGGACGAGAAACAAGCACAAAAGTTTAGCGGACCACAGGGTGTCGTGCCGCGCCGTGCCGCACAAGGCTATTCATGCTGGTTTTCAACAGGAATTGACGATGGAAGGCAAAGTCGGATTTGAAACTTGAAAACGGGCAGAATCGGCGCAGAGGCCTCTTGCCGAAGAGGGGAACCTATTTTGGACGAGAAACAAGCACAAAAGTTTAGCGGGCCACAGGGTGTCGTGCCTCGCCGTGCCGCACAAGGCTATTCATGCTGGTTTTCAGCAGGAATTGACGATGGAAGGCAAAGTCGGATTTGAAACTTGAAAACGGGCAGAATCGGCGCACAGGCCTCTTGCCGACCCATTCGCAGACCTATTCCCCTTGAGAAAAAAACTATTTTCGACGACCAACTCGACAAAAAGATTCTCCACCCAGCAGCAATGGCGGACCCTGCTGTGGGGGGGCATGCTCCATTCCACCCAGCTATCACGATGGAAGTCAAAGTCGGAATTTCGACTTGAAATGAAGAGAGGATGCTGGCAGACCCATTCCCCTTCAGAAAAACCTATTTTCGACGCCCAACTCGACAAAAAGATTCTCCACCCAGCAGCAATGGCGGACCCTGCTGTGGGGTGCATGCTCCATTCCACCCAGCTATCACGATGGAAGTCAAAGTCGGAATTTCGACTTGAAATGAAGAGAGCATGCTGACAGACCCATTCCCCTTCAGAAAAACCTATTTTCGACGACCAACTCGACAAAAAGATTCTCCACTTAGCAGCAATGGCGGACCCTGCTGTGGGGGGCATGCTCCATTCAACCCAGCTATCACGATGGAAGTCAAAGTCGGAGTTTCGACTTGAAATGAAGAGAGCATGCTGGCAGACCCATTCCCCTTCAGAAAAACCTATTTTCGACGCCCAACTCGACAAAAAGATTCTCCACCCAGCAGCAATGGCGGACCCTGCTGTGGGGTGCATGCTCCATTCCACCCAGCTATCACGATGGAAGTCAAAGTCGGAATTTCGACTTGAAATGAAGAGAGCATGCTGACAGACCCATTCCCCTTCAGAAAAACCTATTTTCGACGACCAACTCGACAAAAAGATTCTCCACTTAGCAGCAATGGCGGACCCTGCTGTGGGGGGCATGCTCCATTCAACCCAGCTATCACGATGGAAGTCAAAGTCGGAGTTTCGACTTGAAATGAAGAGAGCATGCTGGCAGACCCATTCCCCTTCAGAAAAACCTATTTTCGACGACCAAATCGACAAAAAGATTCTCCACCCAGCAGCAATGGCGGACCTTGCTGTGAGGGTGCATGCTCCATTCCACCCAGCTATCACGATGGAAGTCAAAGTCGAAATTTCGACTTGAAATGAAGAGAGCATGCTGGCAGACCCATTCCCCTTCAGAAAAACCTATTTTCGACGACCAACTCGACAAAAAGATTCTCCACCCAGCAGCAATGACGGGGTTTTATTGCTATACTGTGCTCGTCAATACCTGTTTAACGTGATCACTATATATGTAGGGGGACGATGGATGGAAGGCAAAGTCGGAGTTGAGACTTGAAAGTTGAAGAATCGGTGCGGAGGATTATTCCGCAACAGAAAATGCCATTTCGGACGAGAAACAACAAGCGAAATAGTTTTGTCGTCCACCAGCCCGCCAGCCCCCAGCAGTCACAAATGCTGGTTTTCAACAGGAATTGACGATGGAACGCAAAGTGGGATTTGAAACTTGAAAACGGGCAGAATCGGCGCACAGGCCTCTTGCCGAAGAGGGGAACCTATTTTGGACGAGAAACAAGCACAAAAGTTTAGCGGACCACAGGGTGTCGTGCCGCACAAGGGTATTCATGCTGGTTTTCAGCACTGGGAATTGACGATGGAAGGCAAAGTCGGATTTGAAACTTAAAAACGGGCAGAATCGGCGCACAGGCCTCTTGCCGAAGAGGGGAACCTATTTTGGACGAGAAACAAGCACACAAGTTTAGCGGACCACAGGGTGTCGTGCCGCGCCCTGCCGCACCAGGCTATTCATGCTGGTTTTTCAGCACTGGGAATTGACGATGAAACGCAAAGTGGGATTTGAAACTTGAAAACGGGCAGGATCGGCGCAGAGGCCTCTTGCCGAAGAGGGGAACCCATTTTGGACGAGAAACAAGCACAAAAGTTTAGCGGACACAGGGTGTCGTGCCGCGCTGTGCCGCACAAGGCTATTCATGCAGCACTGGGAATTGACGATGGAAGGCAAAGTCGCATTTGAAACTTGAAAACGGGCAGAATCGGCGCACAGGCCTCTTGCCGAAGAGGGGAACCTATTTTGGACGAGAAACAAGCACACAAGTTTAGCGGACCACAGGGTGTCGTGCCGCGCCCTGCCGCACCAGGCTATTCATGCTGGTTTTTCAGCACTGGGAATTGACGATGAAACGCAAAGTGGGATTTGAAACTTGAAAACGGGCAGAATCGGCGCACAGGCCTCTTGCCGAAGAGGGGAACCTATTTTGGACGAGAAACAAGCACACAAGTTTAGCGGACCACAGGGTGTCGTGCCACGCCGTGCCGCACAAGGCTATTCATGCGGCACTGGGAACTGACGATGGAAGGCAAAGTCGGATTTGAAACTTGAAAACGGGCAGAATCGGCGCACAGGCCTCTTGCCGAAGAGGGGAACCTATTTTGGACGAGAAACAAGCACACAAGTTTAGCGGACCACAGGGTGTCGTGCCACGCCGTGCCGCACAAGGCTATTCATGCGGCACTGGGAACTGACGATGGAAGGCAAAGTCGCATTTGAAACTTGAAAACGGGCAGAATCGGCGCACAGGCCTCTTGCCGAAGAGGGGAACCTATTTTGGACGAGAAACAAGCACACAAGTTTAGCGGACCACAGGGTGTCGTGCCACGCCGTGCCGCACAAGGCTATTCATGCGGCACTGGGAACTGACGATGGAAGGCAAAGTCGCATTTGAAACTTGAAAACGGGCAGAATCGGCGCACAGGCCTCTTGCCGAAGAGGGGAACCTATTTTGGACGAGAAACAAGCACACAAGTTTAGCGGACCACAGGGTGTCGTGCCACGCCGTGCCGCACAAGGCTATTCATGCGGCACTGGGAACTGACGATGGAAGGCAAAGTCGCATTTGAAACTTGAAAACGGGCAGAATCGGCGCACAGGCCTCTTGCCGAAGAGGGGAACCTATTTTGGACGAGAAACAAGCACACAAGTTTAGCGGACCACAGGGTGTCGTGCCACGCCGTGCCGCACAAGGCTATTCATGCAGCACTGGGAACTGACGATGGAAGGCAAAGTCGCATTTGAAACTTGAAAACGGGCAGAATCGGCGCACAGGCCTCTTGCCGAAGAGGGGAACCTATTTTGGACGAGAAACAAGCACACAAGTTTAGCGGACCACAGGGTGTCGTGCCACGCCGTGCCGCACAAGGCTATTCATGCGGCACTGGGAACTGACGATGGAAGGCAAAGTCGCATTTGAAACTTGAAAACGGGCAGAATCTGCGCACAGGCCTCTTGCCGAAGAGGGGAACCTATTTTGGACGAGAAACAAGCACACAAGTTTGGCGGACCACAGGGTGTCGTGCCACGCCGTGCCGCACAAGGCTATTCATGCAGCACTGGGAACTGACGATGGAAGGCAAAGTCGCATTTGAAACTTGAAAACGGGCAGAATCAGTGCGGAGGCTTAATCCATCTCAGACAAACCTATTCCCGACGAGAAACCAGTGAAAAAGTTTTGTCGTCCACCAATCCCGCCGGCCCCCTGCAGCCGCCAAAGTTGGGTTTTTCAGCAGGAATTGACGGAAGGAAAGCAAAGTGGCTGTTGAAATGGCCACCCGCGAAACTTGGACAAATTTCTAACGGGATTCTCTTCACAGTAACTAAGATCCCAAAGGTAAAGGGCCAGCAGAAAAACTTGGAAAAAATTCTCTCGCGGTAGGCGGTAGGGTGAACTAGGGTGATGTCAAAAAGTGTATGCCCAGGGGTTGTTACTGTGTGTAATGGGTAGAGGGGTGGTAGTGCAATGCTGGGATAGCGTGCGCACTGCGACTTTTTATCATGGGGAAGGTGTGTGGAGGGGTTTTATTGCTATACTGTGCTCGTCAATACCTGTTTAAGGTGATCACTATATATGTAGGGGGACGATGGATGGAAGGCAAAGTCGGAGTTGAGACTTGAAAGTTGAAGAATCGGTGCGGAGGATTATTCCGCAACAGAAAATGCTATTTCGGACGAGAAACAACAAGCGAAATAGTTTTGTAGTCCACCAGCCCGCCAGCCCCCTGCAGTCACCAATGCTGGTTTTCAGCAGGAATTGACGATGGAACGCAAGGTGGGATTTGAAACTTGAAAACGGGCAGAATCGGCGCACAGGCCTCTTGCCGAAGAAGGGAACCTATTTTGGACGAGAAACAAGCACACAAGTTTAGCGGACCAAAAAGTGTCGTGCCGCGCCCTGCCGCACCAGGCTATTCATGCAGCAATGGGAATTGACGATGAAACGCAAAGTGGGATTTGAAACTTGAAAACGGGCAGGATCGGCGCAGAGGCCTCTTGCCGAAGAGGGGAACCCATTTTGGACGAGAAACAAGCACAAAAGTTTAGCGGACACAGGGTGTCGTGCCGCGCCGTGCCGCACAAGGCTATTCATGCTGGTTTTCAGCACTGGGAATTGACGATGGAAGGCAAAGTCGGATTTGAAACTTGAAAACGGGCAGAATCGGCGCACAGGCCTCTTGCCGAAGAGGGGAACCTATTTTGGACGAGAAACTAAGCACAAAAGTTTAGCGGACCACAGGGTGTCGTGCCGCGCCGTGCCGCACAAGGCTATTCATGCTGATTTTCAGCACTGGGAATTGACGATGGAAGGCAAAGTCGCATTTGAAACTTGAAAACGGGCAGAATCGGCGCACAGGCCTCTTCCGAAGAGGGGAACCTATTTTGGACGAGAAACTAAGCACCAAAGTTTAGCGGACCACAGGGTCTCGTGCCACGCCGTGCCGCACAAGGCTATTCATGCGGCACTGGGAACTGACGATGGAAGGCAAAGTCGCATTTGAAACTTGAAAACGGGCAGAATCGGCGCACAGGCCTCTTGCCGAAGAGGGGAACCTATTTTGGACGAGAAACAAGCACAAAAGTTTAGCGGACCACAGGGTGTCGTGCCACGCCGTGCCGCACAAGGCTATTCATGCGGCACTGGGAACTGACGATGGAAGGCAAAGTCGCATTTGAAACTTGAAAACGGGCAGAATCGGCGCACAGGCCTCTTGCCGAAGAGGGGAACCTATTTTGGACGAGAAACAAGCACACAAGTTTAGCGGACCACAGGGTGTCGTGCCACGCCGTGCCGCACAAGGCTATTCATGCAGCACTGGGAACTGACGATGGAAGGCAAAGTCGCATTTGAAACTTGAAAACGGGCAGAATCAGTGCGGAGGCTTAATCCATCTCAGACAAACCTATTCCCGACGAGAAACCAGTGAAAAAGTTTTGTCGTCCACCAATCCCGCCGGCCCCCTGCAGCCGCCAAAGTTGGGTTTTTCAGCAGGAAATGACGGAAGGAAAGCAAAGTGGCTGTTGAAATGGCCACCCGCGAAACTTGGACAAATTTCTAACGGGATTCTCTTCACAGTAACTAAGATCCCAAAGGTAAAGGGCCAGCAGAAAAACTTGGAAAAAATTCTCTCGCGGTAGGCGGTAGGGTGAACTAGGGTGATGTCAAAAAGTGTATGCCCAGGGGTTGTTACTGTGTGTAATGGGTAGAGGGGTGGTAGTGCAATGCTGGGATAGCGTGCGCACTGCGACTTTTTATCATGGGGAAGGTGTGTGGAGGGGTTTTATTGCTATACTGTGCTCGTCAATACCTGTTTAAGGTGATCACTATATATGTAGGGGGGACGATGGATGGAAGGCAAAGTCGGAGTTGAGACTTGAAAGTTGAAGAATCGGTGCGGAGGATTATTCCGCAACAGAAAATGCTATTTCGGACGAGAAACAACAAGCGAAATAGTTTTGTAGTCCACCAGCCCGCCAGCCCCCTGCAGTCACCAATGCTGGTTTTCAGCAGGAATTGACGATGGAACGCAAGGTGGGATTTGAAACTTGAAAACGGGCAGAATCGGCGCACAGGCCTCTTGCCGAAGAGGGGAACCTATTTTGGACGAGAAACAAGCACACAAGTTTAGCGGACCACAAAGTGTCGTGCCGCGCCCTGCCGCACCAGGCTATTCATGCAGCACTGGGAATTGACGATGAAACGCAAAGTGGGATTTGAAACTTGAAAACGGGCAGGATCGGCGCACAGGCCTCTTGCCGAAGAGGGGAACCCATTTTGGACGAGAAACAAGCACAAAAGTTTAGCGGACACAGGGTGTCGTGCCGCGCCGTGCCGCACAAGGCTATTCATGCTGGTTTTCAGCACTGGGAATTGACGATGGAAGGCAAAGTCGCATTTGAAACTTGAAAACGGGCAGAATCGGCGCACAGGCCTCTTGCCGAAGAGGGGAACCTATTTTGGACGAGAAACTAAGCACAAAAGTTTA
>BTPG01000109.1:0-17475 GCA_036245525.1 Semisulcospira habei | reverse complement strand
AACCAGTCAGATTCAGCCCACCTCAACTCACATACAAATCCTATGGATCTCCCTATTATCTATAAAAGGGAAAAGTATTAGAATGTATCCAAGATAAACTCAAACTATCTGTCTAGTACATCTTATCCCCGGTGTTGGGGAGTTGTTGAAACACGGCGTCATAACTGAGTTTATAAGTCTCTAAACAGCATACCAGCCCTCTAAAACTCGATGTAATATCCATGAATTTACCAATAGGCCAATTTTGATCCTCTTGTCCGTCCGTCATTTTTTAAAGACAAACCAAAAAGATAAATTAATTTACTAACCCATACCCAGTGGGCTGATCTGTCTTTAAATTAGCTTTAGGTGCTTAGTCGATTTCAGTTTATTTTTACATCATCACGTTCATGCTTATTTGGAATGACATCGTTTTCTCTGAGACAGTCTTCGAAGCTGTCACGATCCTTACAGTAAAACAAACAGATAAACTTTAAACTGTTCTCGAAAATCTTTTAGTACAGCATTATATTTCTGAGTGAGAATCCAAACACTGATGTTTGCGTGTCTACCACTGAAGGCAAGTTCTGCTAAAGTATTTCTCTTTTGACAATGTCTTTCTCTGCAGAGCAATTCATCGACAATAAATAAAGTTGACTGTCCTTCAAATTTCTTGTAAAAATATTGTAGGTATTCATTCAGTTTCTTTTCAGGGTCAACTAAGTAAATGTTGCTGTCAGTCCAAATGAATAAACGGTTGTGATAAGCTTTGTTGTGTTTGATTGTTGGACAAAATATTACAATGTTTTCAAAATGGTGGATGTATCTTGTTTGTAATAGGTTAAGTACAAATTCAGTTTTACCACACCCTGTGGCACCACAAAATAATCCACAATGGGGGTCAAGGGTCATTAGGTTCATTTTAATACACAATATAATTTTAATAGATGTGTCCACTCAGTCTGCTTTCTGCAATATTGAGTTGTGCGTCATAAATTAGATACAAATATATGTTTATGGCTGCAGCAGTTTCAACCTTCTTTTGTATCTGAATTGTTATTCCATCACTACCATTCTCAACAGGTCGTCCTGACCCATGAAGATAGTCATCATCTGTACTACGCAGGTCTAACCACAGTGCATACTTGTTTGTCAGGTATTGACCAATCCTAACGTCATACAGATGTAGATTCTTTGCACGCAATGTTGCTGGTTTATCTCTAATCCTTCCACCCGCAAAATACTTTGTGATCTCATCGTAGTGTTGATAAGGCAGCATTCCAGACGCGTACACTTGATTAGGACGGCCTTCGATTGTGCAGGACAAATGTGTAATCTTAGGATTGTAGAATTCTTTTCTGAATCCCGTTTGTATGGAGCCGCTGTGTTCAACAAACAACATAAGAATACCTTTCAATGACCTGGCAGGTGTGTTCAAGTTTATGTTCCACATTGGGTCGCTCGTGTCTTTTTGCATTAAACTGTGTCTAATCACCCTGTCATAATAAATTGGAAGTCTTGACTGGTACTGATTTTGAATGAGTCTGGCTAGTTCAGTATGTGTGACAATTTCGTATTCCAAGGAAATGTTAGAGATCTTGTATGTTGCATCTGTGGCAGATGATTTTATAACTTTGGAGTAGTCATTGAAAGTTAGTTCAAAGCTCAGACGGTCATTCAGTGCTCCTTGATAATAAGGCAAATGAGCTGTTAGGATTTCAAACTCAAGTGGAATGTAAAATCTGGTTCCATATGTTTCGGCCATTATAACATCCATGGCTGTATTAGTTACTTTATCTCCGGCGTCGATTCGAAGTTTACCAACATTATCAGACTGTATGCCTTGGTAAATACGGTCTTCTCGTTCTTCTTTTGTTAGCCAAAGGTCTTTGTAACAGTAGAATACATCTGAGTCATCAAGACTAAAACACTTCCTGTCATTCAAGTTTTACTTTAATAGTTCTAACAATTGCTCTGCCAAGATTGTTAACCAGTGTTCTGTTTACGTCTGCGTCTGATGATAGTTTCAATATTAAATGCAAGGCGTGCAGTGCCAGGAACAATAACGTCACTGGGGCCTAGGTTTGGAAACTTGACTGTAAGTGTTTGGTTCTGGTCTATGGTACTTGGATTGTTTGTGATGACGATTGATTGTCTTATGCCCTTAACACCCAGGGGCTCACGTTAGTTTTCTGTATGGGTCTAACTTTGATCCGTAAGACTGTGTCATTTTTATTATGCACAATAAAAAATAATAAATTAATAAAACAATGGCAGCAGGAGGATTTAATCATGAAGATTTTAACATGGATGTCATGGATGCCTCAGATACCAGTATCACAGATATGACTGGAATGGTAACTAGTTCTCCTTTGTATCATGAACTGTTAAAAGACAAAGTAAACTCATTTTATGACAGTGTTGGAGCGCGCCCAGATGTAATAGATCCTAATCAATTTGAATATGATAAAGGACACTTATTCGTAAATACAGACAGAGGGAAAATATATCTAACACATAAAAATAATCCTTCTAAGTTTAGGGCTTTAAGTACAATTAAAGGTGAAGTCGATGGTAACTCTGGGTTGGCAAGATACCTTGGTATTGGAGGGTCTCCTGTTCCCCCAAGACTTGTTAGTATGCTTCAAGACACGCAAACAAAGTTGCCAACAGGGCAACAGATTGAAATTGGCACCAGTAACAAGCCTACCAGAAATAGCAAACACAGTGATACAAGAAACCTCATTTACTGAAGGACAAATAAATGACGAAGTAATGAAAACAATAGATGACTCACCTTTGTCAATGAGAGAGATTATAGGGTTGAATAAATTAATGCAGACGATAAGAGGTGATATGGTAAACAATGTTGCCAAACTGGGTGAGCTTGATAAACACATAGAACGTGAAAAAGAGAAACTGGCTACCGCAGACAATGGAAATCTTGACGCAGAAATGAAAGAAAGAATTCAAGACAGATTAAATGATTTGCAGATAGAAAGATCAGGAAGGTTAGAAGCGATTAGTATTGGAAGACAAAAACTAAAATCACAGGTCAACAGGATTAGAGAAACTATTCAGAAAATACTTCACGAAGACACTACTCTGGCTGAGAGACTAAAAACACTTTTCAGAGAACAGGGTATCACAATTGCCAGTTTAATTACAGCTCTGGGGTTTATTATCAGTACAGTTGTGTTGGCTGTCTCCGGGGGTGGTTCTCCACCTCCAGCACCACCAACCCCAGTCCCCACAGATCCAAAAGACTTACAGTCGTGGGTAAAGAAACAACTGTCTCACATATCAGACTTGCTTAAGAAATTGGCTGTGAAAGCAATGGACGCTTTGCCTGGCATTATAGGCACTGTTGTCAGTTGGCTGATTAGTACAGCGGCAAAGGCAGTAGGGTTTATGGCAGAACATGTGTGGGTCTTTTTTGGTGACAGTAGGAGGGTTAATAGTGGGTTATTTAATGAAACAGATAAAGAAGTAAAACCCCTAATCCAGTGAGACCTATTACCAATGCTGTTCTCTCTGACTCATGGGTGTCAGGGGTTGGGGTTGGGACCGGGGTTGTTACTGTCTGTACGGGTGATGACGTTACTGGTGCTGGTGTCATTAATGGTTTTAATGTCTGTACATGTGTGGTTGTGACCCCCAAGTTTACAGATTGATTGAGTCCTAATTTCTGACCAACACCTGCAACAATGATTTCATTATTATAATTTGTTATTGTCCCCATTTGAAGTTGAAGGTCTGATGGCAACATGTATAACCCAATACCAACTACAAAGTCAACTTTTGATCTGGCATATCTTAAAACGTCTTGGTAACGCTGTATGCTTGATGGGAGATCAACTGATGAATTTACTGAATCTTCAAGATTTGCAAGAAACTGTTTTTGTGCTTCAAATTTACCACTTCCATTCAGAATATTAGATTTTGTTAATGATTGTGCACCTAGTATACACCAGACATATGTTCTGATAGACTCATTTACGCGCGCTCGACTCCCGCTTGAGTAAATCCGTCACTCCTGTCCAAGACAAATGTGGTCCAGGCATTAGTCTGCTTCTGCTCAATTGAGCCTAACCACACTTCAGATTTTGATGAGAATGAAGTGTAACCAGGGTAATAATCTTGAGGGTATTGTCTGTGACTCATAGCATAATACAGTGTACCCCTGCCGTGGTGATCATCAAGTTTTTGTGTGAAGGCATACTTAGTGCTTATGTTAAATTCATTACAGATGCGTTCAAATGCTTTCAAATCCATGAGATTGTTAAACTGATTAAAAACTGGATTCAGTGGGCAGTGGGGTATGCAGTTCTGACAGTATACGTCTAAGCTGGTAATAAACATGAAAACGATACACAGACCTAATCAGTTTGTTTGAGTGATTCAAGTGATCTGTGAATGAAACACCACAGCCTGTAGTTGAACACAGTATGGCAAAGTTAAGTTGGTTTTGAAACATCTGTAGTGGGCTTGAAGACCACTTTCTTGCAGTAGAGTCATCTGTAATTGGAGGGTTTAGGTAATGATCAAAAGGGTTGGGTACTTTGACTTGAAATAAATCTTGTTCGCTTACAGCTATGTCGAGTTGATTTAGTTGAATTATTTTCTGTTCATAAGTAGGGGCGACATTGTATTTGGCATCTACATTAAATTGAAATGCGTTTGTAGTGGTAATGGTTGGTGATTTAAATTCCATCCTTTTTTTATGTGATAATAAAAATGTTCATTACCTTAACAAATCTTGACACAAGCAAACCAGTGTGGTTAACTAATGGGATTGATAATCGTGATGGTAACAAGGCTGTGGCTATCCATGAAATGTTTTATACAGTAAAGTGGTTTAATGTAACGGATAATACAAGTTTTTATATGAGTTATGTTAATGCTGGTAATAGTGGCTTGGACACTAATACACACTTTATACCATCTGGGTATTATGACTTTTGTACTTTAGCTACATGGTTTCAAAATAATTTAAAAATTAAAGCAACTTTAAATCAGGCTAACTTGTTTGTTGAATTAGAAATTCCTACAGGCACTATACCTTTATTTTCAACTGAACTTGCATATTTACTTGGTTTAATAGACAGAAATACAATGCCTGTAAATTGGGTAATGGGTTTTACAGATAATGGTACTAGTGGATGGTATTATACGTCAGTTGTAACTAAAATAACTGGAACATATCCTGTTCATTTGTCAGTACACACATTTCTAAATGTTTATTTAAAAGAACTAAACACGACTGAAAATGTACACAATGGAAATCCTTCAACTTTGTTGAGATGCTTACCAACTGGAACTGCTCCCTATTGTGAAAGTGTGGTTGTTAGATTTCCTAATTTGCAGTTTAAGAAATTAGGTTCTAGTTTCTTTGAATCACTGAGTATATCTGTAACTAATCAGGATGGTAAACCAGTTCTTATGCATGATTTTAGTGTTGTGTTAGAAATTAAATAATTTTATTTTTGTTTATAAAAAATGAGTGGTCTTGGTCCAAAGCCTAGAATCATACCAGTTGCATGTCCAGTAACAGAGTTGAAAGATTTGGCAGACGTGCAGGATTTTGAGAAGGAAGGGGAAATTGGAGAAATATATGGTTTTGAACTTGATTCAAATGGCATGTACAAGAGGAAAGTAATTGTTGACATGAAAGATGGTGAAAAACAGATTCCTAAACTTGGTCAGCTGCGTGATGTTACTGTACCTACTCCACCTGTAAATAATGCGCCTTACAACTTAATACATGTGGGAAATAAGTGGGTTGTTTCACCTGTACCGGCACCACCTCCAACAATTGACTGGGACATAAAGATTGAATTTATTAGTCCTTATGTATACACTGATGATGAAGGCGCCTTAGTGTTTAGGAAGGTTGTTAATTCTGGGCCGCTTATTGTAAGCCTTGTTCCAAGTTTTGCCCTAGACAACAATAGCAGAGAAAAACTGAAAGTTGAAAATTATGAGAGACGGAGATATCTTCTTACAACTAGAAAGGGTAGATCAGATACTTCTGTTGTGTTTATGCCAGCAAGCTTAGTCGTGGCTAGAGAAGCGACAATAGTATTTGAAATTATCATGAAATCTGTTGCTACTGCTAAAGAGGCTCAAATTGCACAAGGAATTAAACTTACATGGAATGAAACAGTAACAGAATCATCAAAGGTCTTTATTGCCATTACAAAAAATAATGATGTTATTAATGTTTCAAGCAGTATTCCCACTGTCAAGGTGGTGGTTGACAAAACAACTTTTGTTCGTCTAACTTACATAAACCTTGAACACATTGATCTTGTTGCATTTTATTATGCCAGCAAATTGTATACTTTTGAAGAGTTGCAAAATGTAATTGCTGATTAAAAAAATATTTGTAAATAAAAAATGGTGAACTTGTATCCACAAATACCACCTGAGCAGCTTGAGCGTGAGAAAACATTAAAGGCAGATTCATTCCGTTTAATGAATATTACAGAAGCGTTGAAGTATTTGGAAGAAGAACAAGCAAAATACTCGAGGTGTAAACGCCGTTACAATACGGTTTTCAATTCTGTACACAACACATCAATGGCCATGGGGGTGGTTTCGGCCGGATTATCTGTAGGAGGTATAACTCTTTTTGCAACGGGGGTGGGAAGTGTTATAGGAATTGCTGTTGAAGGTATTGGTCTTGTCACAAGTCTAGCATGCTTTGGTATGGAAGCTATTAACAAAAGATTTTATATGAAGTTGCAGAAGCATGAAGCATTAAGTACGCTCGCAGCAGCTAAGCTGACGAGTATGAAACTTATTATTAGTAAGGCTTTGGAAAATAATGAAATTGACGATAACGAATTTAAAAGAGTCCAGGATGATTTAGCAAATTACAAGCAACAGAAGTCTGAAATACAGAATAAGATGCGTAGTCAGGCTGTAAATGTTGAAGAGCTAAAGAAATCTTTTTTAGAGGAAGGAAAGAAAATAGGCGTAAAAGAAACTATGAAAAAAGTTTACGGACTGTTAGGCAAGTAAAGATCAGTTTTGGTAATCATTCATTAATTCTGAAATACTCTTCACAAAGAGATGTCATGCCTGCTCATTTGATGCCATCAGCCCCACCACCAGAGTACTACTGAGAAAAAAAAAGTTTTCTTGTTGTCCTTGTAACTTGGAAATTCTGTCCAAGTAAGTTGTGACTTGGTTCAATAACTTACAAGATCTTATGATTAGGTTCTTGTAAGAACTTGTTTTAAGTCACTTATCAGAACTTGCACCAACTAACTTCAAAGTTACCTGTAAAGTTAGTTAGCGGTTGTAGGTGACTTTGGAAATTTGTTAACAAGTGTCTGTAGGTAACTTAAATTTGTATCAAGTGTATATAAGAATGTTTTGTGTGTGTGTGGTTATTATTAAATAACTGTGTTTTGGGGTATTGACGTAGAGTCAATGGTATAAATGTTCTTGAAATTATCATATCTCTAACACTAACTATATATACACATGCATAAATACACGCACAGACGCACACAAACACTCGCACACAATACATACACGCATGCACATGCATACATACTAGCATGCACACGCATGCATACATGCACTCACACAATGACAAACACTCACACACAAACACTCGCACGCATACATACATGCACTCACACACGCACACACAAACACACTCATACACTGACAGACACACGCATACACACTCACACATACCTACAAACACACACAAGCACTCACACACAGACAGACAGACAGACACAAAATCTTTATTCAGCATGTAGACTCCAGTCCGCAGAAAACTTCACCGCATTTCAGTTGTATGACACGATATAGACGCGGCGACTGTGTACTTAGTCACGTTACTAAGTCCCTATGTCAGTGTTTACGTTAAAAACCCGCGCTGACAGCGTTAGCGGCAAGGGTGTTATGATAGAAGACTGAAGACTTTGTATTAAGAGTCATTTAACTCTATGTTCTGTCTCTGTTTTTTGCTTGCTACAGAGCTACAGGCCGCTAAATATAAGTAGATCGGCAACTTCCGCATTGCAGCTAGTGACGTATTTGTCTGCACCAATTGACTCAAATGAAACTGTCTGCACGCCGCGCGCCAGCGATGTTTGCTACGTAAAATCTATTTTAAAACCGCGCTGACAGCGTTAGTGGCAAGGGTGTCATTAGAAGATTAAATACTTTGTATTAAGAGTCATTTAACTCTGTGTTCTGTCTATGTTTTTGCTTGCTACAGAGCTACAGGCCGCTGAGCCCACGCCGCGCTATTTACCACCAGCGGTGGTTGCTACGTACAATCTATTTTAAAACCGCGCTGACGGCGTTAACGGCAAGGGTGTCATTAGAATATTGAAGACTTTATGTTAAGAGTCATTTAACTCTGTGTTCTGTCTCTGTCCTCAACTGAATGACACTGTCTGCAGTCCGCGCTGACGGCGTTAACGGCAAGGTGGTAAACAGAATTTTGAAGACTTTATGTTAAGAGTCATTTAACTCTGTGTTCTGTCTCTGTCCTCGCTGTACTCAACTGAATGACACTGTCTGCAGTCCGCGCTGACGGCGTTAACGGCAAGGTGGTAAACAGAATATTTAAGACTTTATGTTAAGAGTCATTTAACTCTGTGTTCTACTCTCATTTCTTAGTTGTTTACGAGACGGAAGTAATAGCAAATGACTCTGTTTTAGTAGGCTCAATCTTCTGTTTTGCCCCTCAACACATGCTTACTGCGCCGTTAGCGGTCCCCGTGTGTGACTGCACACCTAAATTCGATAGAAATCGACATAGGTCTGTAAACGTGACACTGCCTAGATAAATTAAACAACCTGACGAGAATAAATGTCCTATTACATAGAGACCCGCATGCTTTTGCGTACGGTACAACCAATAAACTAAAACCGCGGTTTTTCACTCACAGCCGTGTTTAAAGTAAAACGCAATACTGAACCCGGTTGTACTCAACACTCGGCAATTTAACAGTAAGTTTTCTTTAGTCTCGGCTCACTAACCTTTTTGTTGTTTCAACATAACGCACAATAGTAATATTCTACAAGATGTATCACTGCACTGAATATCGAAGTCCGGAATTTGTAATATTTCCAATGGCTACCACAAATAACACATCTTCTCACAGCAACAGAAATCCTTGAAATGTCTCAACGACGCAATACTTGATCACGAGACTAGGGTCACGAGTTGACACGTGGTGTTGACGTCACTTACTTTTGGGTTGGGTGTTGTGGAAATTATGCCTAACGGGAATTCCCACAATGGCGCAAGTAGTCATTTCCCGAAAACGGCTGATAGTAGTCAATGGCAGCATTAATAATTTAGGTTGGGTGGGGAATCTGGCTTAATAATCGCAGGTTGGTAGCTGATCAAAAAACGTAGCTTGAATGATTTCTGGAGTGGAACTAAAATAGCTAGGCGATTAAGGTATTGGGTGTATTGGGTGGCGTTGGGTTTGTCTAAATGGCTAGTTGATTACAATAATTAGTAAATCAATGTGGCATTTATCGATTTGATTGGTTTTCAAATCTTATATTCTCATTCTAGAATTAATTATTCTGAGAATGAGAATATGAGAGCCCCAGCCTACCCCTCCCCCAAACGTAGCTTGAATGATTTCTGGAGTGGAACTAAAATGGCTAGGTAATAAAGGTATTGGGTGTCTTTGTTGACGTGGGCTTGCTTAATTACCGTGTTAATTAGAATAAATATATTGTTTGGGGGAGGGGTGGGCTGGGGCTCTCATATTCTCATTCTCTCCTTTACACACTGGCATATACGTGGCCGTTGTTATCAAGTAAAGTAATTAAAACATGTAACACAACCCTTTGACCTATTCACTATCAGGACACGGGGACCATCACCTCTCAGAAGACATAGACCCTCATCAGCCCCCACAACTGTGGGGGCTCATGAAGTTCTACGCTTCTTGCCATCGTGAATCACATCTGATGCGTCTCTCGGCAGCTTTGAGTCTTTCTTGTGACTGACGTCATCGCCAGTATGTAAGATTACCAACTGCCGTCAGTCAGAATGTTGGGTCTGCTCTAGGTTGAAAGATTCATCATTGGCCACCTGAAGTGAAGTGGTTAATACTAGTGAGGCCGTTTACACTTGCAACCCTGTTTGAACCCCAGTAGAGCTGAACCCGGGTTGGTGCGTTTACACTTGCAACCCTGTTTGAACCCGAGTAGAGCTGAACCCGGGTTGATGCGTTTACACTTGCATTTGGAACCGGGGGTGACACGCCCACATGACGCGACAAAGCATCTTAGGAATGCATAATGGCGCCTCCAGAGTCAACACGTACGTGGCTCATTGTGTTCTTTGGCTCTTGCAGTTGGATTGTGACCAGTCTTTTTTTGTGTGTTGTTGTCTACCCTATTGAAAATACGGTAGACTTTGAAATGGGGCTGGCCTCAGCCCGTCAGTTCAACACCTTGTATGCGATAACATGTGTGTCACGCTGTAATAGTGTAGTAACGAGAGACAATTACATCACGTCTAGCTACGCTAGCATTGCTGTTGAACGCAGATCTAGCGCCAAAGCGCCGTGTGTGTGTGTGTATGTGTGTGTGTGTGTGTGTGTGTGTGTGTGTGTGCGCGTGTGTGTGCGTGTGTGTGTGTGTGTGTGTGTGTGTGTGTGTGTGTGTGTGTGTGTGTGTGTATGTAAAAACTCTGAATGTTCCTAGAGAAAATCGCATGCGACTGATCTTTTAAAAAAATATTTTAAAAAAATACGGTAGTGACTTTGGGATGAAATCTCATCTTGTTTTTCTTTTTAATATTTTTCATGTATTATTTCTTGCGGCATCTCATGTTCACTGTCGATGTGCACAATCCCCGTCAATACAAGGCTATGAAATCTGTTGTGTCAACAGTACTTAAATTCCTGCCAATGACGCCACGTCCCCGAATTTTCGGCAACATGCACAGTGATGACGTGGAATG
This sequence comes from Semisulcospira habei, assembly GCA_036245525.1. Lineage (NCBI taxonomy): Eukaryota > Metazoa > Mollusca > Gastropoda > Semisulcospiridae > Semisulcospira > Semisulcospira habei. Next base: position 6,530 of record BTPG01000109.1, on the reverse strand, counting down.
GAATGCGGTTTAGATCCAGCCCCAGTTCAACCCTGCTTCGGACCAGGGTTGAACTCTACGCTGCTCCAACCTGGATAGGGTCAAGTGTGAACGCTCCAACCCGGGGTGTACTCGGGTTCAACCCGGGTTGATGTGCAAGTGTAAATGGCCTCACTGATATATTCAGGAGCAAAAGAAATGCAGCACACGATGTCCGCGTTATGAAAGTCAGTACGTATTCGTCGTATGATTAATTTTTGGCAATTATGAACAATATTCTTAATGAGTTATCGTTTGCGCAAGAATATGAAAACCAAAGAGTTCACATTCTTTTACAAGGACTTACCCAGTACGCAAAGGCCATCGGCCATTGAGCACTGCCCTTAGTTTAGCAGAGTGCAAACGCTGTTTTTCTATGGGTACTTCAACCACTGTTGTGACCCAATGTGGACACTGAGTTGGCATAGAGTGCACCGGGTGCTGAGGCGTCATCTTGCCAACACGCTCAAGACTCTCTGGATGACCTGCTGCAGGCGCTGTTCGTTATTTTCTCGGTTCATCTAAAGTGACAACCTAATTGATATTTTTCATTCACAGATTTTTGATCAGTTGTAAATCAATGTTTTCTGTATTGAAGTACACTCTTTGCGTGTAATTCTGTCAACCAATAATCAGAGTTGGCTCATTTGTTTTGACAAAATGCGTTTAAAGGCGCAACTTTTTGTTTTGGTCTTTCTGGTCTTTCTGGTTGTGCCTTCCAAAATGGAACAGATGGTGTAAATAAGCGAGTCAAAACAAATTCAGTTAACTCATTCAGCCCCTACGGCCGTATGTCCCAACTTTTGGAGGCGTCATCTAATGACTATGCATCAATTGCAGGAGATAGATGGACCATGATAATTCAAGGGCAGTGCCAGAATATACAGGCGCCAAGCTAATCTGGCGCTACCTTTGAATTACCATGGTCGGCCAATCTCCTGCTGTAGTGCGTCAGGGCTGAATGGGTTAAAAAGTGGCTGAATCGGCTGTATTGTTTGTGTTGTTTTTCATTTTCTTTTGGTTTCAAACAACGCCTATTTGCCATATTTGGTCAGACTGCGTCTATAGATTTTCCCACTGTTTTTGTCACCAGGAAGCAACCCAGACGCAGTGAAATGGTTAATTTGTATTAAAGTACCATTCCGCATTAATCTGAAGACACATTTATGCACCATTTGTGTTTATTATGCCTTGTCGACACATCTAATGAACTTCAACAGCAGCTTGGGCACGCATCAAAAGCACACGCGTAATCGCACTCATTTATTCTACGCTGCCATTGGCGTGTCAATTTATTTTTTAGCTGTTTCTTGTTCTGCCAGAAAGCGTTTTATTTCTAGAATGGAGCGGAGTCCTTGTCAGGTTACTTGATATAAAAACGACATGTGCTAAACTGGATTCTTGTGTGTCTATATGTACCATAACTAGACCTGTGTGTAGCGTTTCGTAACCATCTGTTACAGAAGTGTAGCTTTGAACAGTTACGGCGGTAGTGGACCCTTAATTGACATCATGTGCAACAAAAGAAACACAACGCCCTCTATCAGTGTATTTGGCTGATTCCTTTATATTATATTTATCTTCAAAATCAACAACTCCCTCCATGTATTTGGCTGATTCCTTTATCCTATATTTATCTTCAAATTCAGAGATGGCTGCCGTGGCAAAACGAAAGTCTGAAACAAAATTTCCCTATCGATTATCAGTAGACCTTTGTCCCCACTATCGTCACAGGCAGCTAGCTTTTCCCTGGTACGTGCACTTCCGGTGTCCTTTGACCTCTGAGGCCATGCCCAAAACAAAACGAAAACTGCACTAACAGCAGTCTTCTTTGATAAACGCTGTGAAACTAAATAACATTGTTAACACCTTCTACCCGAGGACCGAAATCCCCAAATTTTAAAGTCGCCCTCTGAAGGACTGTATTACAGTTCTAGAGACGGATCGAACATGATAGTTCAAGGGTGGTGCCAGAATAGCTTGGCGCCTATGGGCGCCACCCTTGAACTATCATGTTCGATCCATGTCTTGCTTATGGTGTGTCCGGGCTGAATGAGTTAAACGTGGTGTAACAAAAGTGTTTAACAAAAATTAGTTTGAAATCTTCTTCGATTCCTCTGGAATCGAGAAATGCGATCGCGTTTGAAAAGCTGGTAAAATATGAGGACTTTTCCTTACCCCGGAGTCATTACTCTGAAAGGGCGAAAAACCTTAAGTGTGAGCTAGGGACCTAAAAGCGATGAAATCGAACAGGTCATACCCAGACCAACTCAAAGAGCCCTATTTGAGCTGTCTAGGCCCTCTAGATCGCCCATATGCAGGTCTTGAACTTTGCAGAATATTTGTTATTATTTTCCCCTCGTGACAATATTGATAAAAATTGGAGTATGATCTATCAGGCGAACATTGATGCGCTCGAGTTGGTCATGCCAAGACCTGTCCAAAAAGCCCTATTTGAGCTGTCTAGGCCTTGTAGATCGCCCGCAAACGTGTGTCATTTCATTTGATTTTTTCTTGGTTTTTAACTTCCCCCAGGAAAATACCACTGTCAAAGTTGCAGCTACATGCTTAAAATTGATGGAATCGGGTTGGTGACATCAAGACTTGTCCAAAAGGCCCTATTTGACCCTTACCCCGGGGGTCATCGCTCTGAAAGGGAGTAAAATCTGAAGTGTGAGCTAGGAGCCTAAAAGCGATGAAATCGAACAGGTCATACCCAGACCAACTCCAAGAGCCTTATTTGAGCTGTCTAGGCCCTCTAGATCGCCGACAGGCAGGTCTTGAAGTTTGCAGAATGTTTGTTATTATTTTTCCCACGTGACAATATTGTTGAAAATTGGAGTAAGATCTATCAGGCCAAAGTTGATGCCATCGAGTTGATCATGTCAAGGCCTGTCCAAAAAGCCCTAGTATTTGAGCCTTGTATATCGCCCGCAAACGTTGTGCCATTTCATATTATTTTTTTCTATTTTTCCCCCCACTCCCACCCTGGTCAGCTGGTCAGCCCCACAGGGTGGGTTTATCTCTCTATTCTGGGGCATGTGTTTCTGTCTACCCTTTGTCCATTCACCTGTATTTGCCATTTTAAAACTCTCCCTACTGTCTGCACTGCCTGTAGCTCTTGATATTGGATGTGTGTTGCTAAATGGTCTTAGCTTTATTTAGGCCCATGTGTTAGGTTTATTTAATGTATTTGACCGGCTGGCGACATACATTCAATGTTCTGTTTTTTTTTCACAAGCAGTGCAGGCACGTCCTGAGAAAGCCTTGTTGCTGTCGGGACGTTAAGCAATGTACAATCAATCAATCAACTGCCAACAAATGCCAACGCCGCCCGAAGTCGGCCCGATGGCCTTTGGCGCACTGGATTGCAGCCTTGCAATTTCTGCATATGGACACGTAAAGAAGAAGATCTTGACTCTGGTGTTCGCAGGGACGGACCTAGTGTTTAACCCTTTTAGCCCCAAGGTCCCATTTCTCAAATTTTGGAATATGTTTTGCCTAACGACGATGTACCAGTTGCTTGAGATGGCTTGACCATGATAATTCAAGGGTAGTGCCAGATTAGCTTGGCGCCTGAAGGCGCCAAGCTAATCTGGCACTACCCTTGAATTATCATGGTCGAGCCATCTCCTGCTGTAGGGATGATGATGATGAGGAAACGTTTTTATTCAGGATAAAGTTTTAGGCATGCGAAAGCCTCTCTTACAAACTGTCCTGCTACACAACACACATAATACATCGAGCAACACAATAAAATATTAAAGGGAAAAAAAAAAACAGAAAAAAAAACAACATAATATCAAAAACATTTAAATGTACGAAAAACATAAAAGACGAAAAAAAAAATACAAACAACATAATAACATCGACATAAGCTGAAGGTCATCTTATAATTAGAACATGTCTCTGAGGGATCCGGGGCTGAAAGGGCCAACAGCGTGTGCATGTCTATATTATCTGTGTAGATGATGTTCCATTTAGCGCGTTACATCCTTAGGATGAAAACATCAATTGTCATAAAAATCCCTTGAGGTATGCGTCACAGGTCTGGAGACAGATTGAACATGATAGTTCAAGGGTGGTGCCAGAATAGCTTGACGCCCACAGGCGCCATGCTATTCTGACACCACTGACCCTTGAACTATCATGGTCCGTCGATCCACATCCTGCCGTGTCATGTCAGGGCTTTGTGGGTAAGTACTCGTGTGCGGTTCTCTGTGTTGCTAATAACCCTTCTTTTTCCTGTACTCGCGTCTTAACCCCGTCACTGCTGAAACTGATAGAACACCACCCGAGACTGCAAGAGGCCGCCGTCACTGCTGAAACTGATAGAACACCACCCGAGACTGCAAGAGGCCGCCGTCACTGCTGAAACTGATAGAAGAAACTGATAGAACACCACCCGAGACGGCAAGAGGCCGCCGTCACTGCTGAAACTGATAGAAGAAACTGATAGAACACCACCCGAGACTGCAAGAGGCCGCCGTCACTGCTGAAACTGATAGAAGAAACTGATAGAACACCACCCGAGACTGCAAGAGACCGCCGTCACTGCTGAAACTGATAGAAGAAACTGATAGAACACCACCCGAGACTGCAAGAGGCCGCCGTCACTGCTGAAACTGATAGAAGAAACTGATAGAACACCACCCGAGACGGCAAGAGGCCGCCGTCACTGCCGAAACTGATAGAACACCACCCGAGACGGCAAGAGGCCGCCGTCACTGCTGAAACTGATAGAAGAAACTGATAGAACACCACCCGAGACGGCAAGAGGCCGCCGTCACTGCCGAAACTGATAGAACACCACCCGAGACGGCAAGAGGCCGCCGTCACTGCTGAAACTGATAGAAGAAACTGATAGAACACCACCTGAGACGGCAAGAGGCCGTCGCTGTCAGTTCTTAACCCCTTCACTGCCAATGCTCACGAACTTCGCGTCTAAAGCCACTGCACGCTAACCGGCATTTCAGTGCACGAAGAAACAGATGGAAATCGTGAAGACCGAACTTAATAGACGTAATGATAGTAGCACTTGCAAGACGGACATAAATCCTCATGAGCCCCCGCAATTGCGGAGGAGGATTTATGTCTCTTGCAGTGCAGCTGCCTTGACCCCGACAGCTAAGAGGTTAACCGATTGACTTCAATACTTGTGCTACTTTTGAATGAAAATTTCATATTTACTTTGTTGCCGTGCGGAAAACTTTGTATGAAATTGTTATGGCACACTGCTGTCTGTTTACGTCCAAGACTGCGGGTGTCAGAAGAAAACTTGAGCTGATCTTCACAACTTTAGGAAGAATAATCTTTAGTACACTATTGTTGAGAGAAAACCCAAGAGCAGGTGATTGTGCACTGGCAGTGAAATAGCGATCAGAACCCTATGCGCCCGACCGCAGCACAGACTCTATAGTACAGGCAGACGCCAGCAGGTTACGGCGCCGTTCTCAGGACGAGAACTTGGGACTGGTGAGTTGACACTGCCCGGTCAGACTCTCAGACCCGCCTGCCCACTGCGACTTACCGCAGGCCACAGCCCAGGAACATAGGGAACATGCTAAGTAATGCCGCGTAAACCCTTGGTAGAGCTCGAGGGCTGTCACTCCTTTCACGGGGCCAAATTATGGCTACAATGATCTTTGTTCCAAAAATTGCTTCTGATCAGATTTCGGAGGCTGCTCGTGACACCAGTTCTGAGAGAAAACTTTCAACATTTTCATTATCACACAGAGTAGCAAATGGTGATGGCTGGTAATGTAAAGACAGGGTCCGGAGGACATTTCATTATTTCTCTCAGGCCTAGAACCTGTTTGGTCTAGTTTCGCGCTGTCCATAGATAAAGAAGTGAGAGTAACAGCTTCTGGTTTTGGGCCTTAAAACTTGAATTGCCGGTATTCCGTTGCGTGATACAGCAAACGAACTGTTGACGGTTGTCGTTCAAAATTGCTTCACTGAAAAGCTAACTCCAAAAGCTGAGCATAGCAATGTTTGGAACAAAAATCTTAGCGCACTATTATTGAGAGAAAGCCCAAGAGCAGATGATTGCGCACTGGCAATGAAATAGCGATCAGAACCCTATGCGCCCGACCGCAGCACAGACTCAGTCGAGAAGTACATGCAGACGCCAGCAGGTAACGGCGCCGTTCTCAGGACGAGAACCTGGGACTGTTGAGTTGACACTGTCAGACTCTCAGACCCGCCTGTACACTGCGACTTACCGCAGGCCACAGCCCAGAAACAAAGGGAACATGCTAAGTAATGCCGCGTAAACCCTGGGTAGAGCTCGAGGGCCGTCACTCATTCTTATGGCGAAAATGATCTTTGTTCCAAACATTCAGTGCTTCTGATCAGATTTCGGAGGTTGCTCATGACACCAGTTCTGAACGAAAACAATCCACAGATTTCTACATCACACAACGGTAATCAAAACGCAATCCGATGCATCAGCTACAATCCATGGCTTCTGATCAACAAGCTTAGGTTTTGACCCATGTAGCTGTAAGAAA
>BTPG01000108.1:36791-51114 GCA_036245525.1 Semisulcospira habei | reverse complement strand
CTGTTTTATAATAACTTATTGTACAGCATATTTTTTATATTGTTTTATTCTTGAACACTTTTAATGCGCTCCGATTTTTATGCATTTTATGAGCGCCAGCAACGATATTTCAAGACCAGCAGTAACCTGTCCATTGCAACTATTGATACAATGAAAATAGCATCACTTTTTATCCGCTCACTTAGTTTGCAGTTAGCATGAAAGCTGGATAAATGCCAGATGAGAAAGTAAATTTTAACGTTTTATTTCATTTGACTATTAAAGCGATCTACTCCATGGCAGGCTTCGATTGCAAAAATTCGGCGATACATAGAACTCTCAACGTCGTCATGCCTCAACTAAGAAATATCTACCCTTTTCTTTTCACATCCGATGTGAGTAGGCGCACTGCCAAAGACTTTCTCCTGCCTCTGGTATGCGTCGGTGAAGCTCTCCTACAAACAAGGGAGAAAGAAAGCAGTTTAAGGGATTCATTGGCGACTTTCACACTTTCAAACATTTAGATCTGCTCTACGGTGGGCTTTAACTGCTAAACTTCGCCCTACTACGGGCTGTGACTATGTCTTGCCTCGGCTCAGATTTTTCTGATCTTCAGCGACGATTTTTCTACCCTTCTTTTCACAATGCATGTGAGCAGGCACGCGTAAAAGAGGTTTTGTAATGATCCTTGTGCGCACCGGCCGAATTCTCCTGCGAAGGAGGGGGAAAACAGAGACGAAAAGTCTTTCATTTTACGAAAAACCAAACTTCATAATATCATAAGTTTAGCTAGACATTTTGTGTGGCGTTATTCTAACCCGTTCAATGCCGAGAGAGAAAAAAAATGAACACCACTCAACTGCAAGAGGTATAGATCCTCATGAACCCCCGCAGTTGCGGGGGTTCATGAGGATCTATGCCTCTTGCTGACACCACTTTGAATCCATGTTCCTGGGACATCTCAGGTTTTTTAGTCTTGAATTAACGAAGATTGCAGAAACACAGCCTGCGTCAGTCGGCACTGAGCGGGAGAAGACATACTGAGAACATATATACAGGAAAAATGGCCAAGTATTAATTTGAATATTGCCTGAAGCAGATCCATCAACTCATTCAGCCCGACGGCCGTATTGCCCAAATTTTGGGGGCGTCGTCTAATGACTATGCTCCAGTTGCAGTAGATGGATCGACCATGATAATTCAAGGGTAGTGCCAGATTAGCTTGGCGCCGATAGGCGCCAAGCTAATCTGGCACTACCCTTGAATTGTCATGGTCGACCCATCTCCTGCTGTAGTGCGTCAGCGCTGAATGGGTTAACGCATTCTGATTCATGGCGGACGTTGATTGCTGAAATTACCGACACAACGGGTGACCAATGTCGTCTTGACTCAACTAAGACTTTTCTACCCTTCTTTTCACAGTCCGTGGGGATAGGCACACTTTACCTTATTTTCACAGTCCGTGGGGATAGGCACACTTTGCCCTTCTTCCACAGCCCGAGGGGATAGGCACACTTTGCCCTTCTTTTCACAGTCCGTATGGATAGGCACACTTTACCCTTCTTTTCACAGTCCGTGGGGATAGGCACACTTTGCCTTCTTTCCACAGTCCGTGGGGATAGGCACACTTTGCCTTCTTTTCACAGTCCGTGGGGATAGGTACACTTTGACCTTCTTTTCACAGTCCGTAGGGATAGGCACACTTACCAGAGGTTTTCCACTGTCCTTTTTTTTTTTTTTTTTAGCGTACCGGAAGGAAGTAGATCTTCTGAGTAGAAAGGAAAAGAAGAGCAGAAAAGTCTTTCATTTTGCGACATTCAGAATCCGAACTGAAGTGAGGCGTTTTGTCCTGCATTATCTAAAGACATACAGCACTAAGGACATTCAGAATCCTAACTGAAGTGAGGCGTTTTGTCCTGCATTATCTAAAGACATATAGCACTAAGGACATTCAGAATATAAACTGAAGTGAGGCGTTTAGTCCAGCATTATCTAAAGACATATAGCACTAAGGACATTCAGAATCCTAACTGAAGTGAGGCGTTTTGTCCAGCATTATCTAAAGACATGTAGAACTAAGGACATTCAGAATCATAACTGAAGTGAGCCTCTTTGTGCATCATTATCTAAAGATATGTAGCTCTAAGGACAATCAGAATCATAATTTAATGGAGGCGTTTTGTGCAGCATTATCTAAAGACATAACGCACTAAGGACATTCAGAATCCTAACTGAAGTGAGTCTCTTTGTGCAGCATTATCTAAAGACATACAGCACTAAGGACATTAATGAAGGCGATATGGCCATCTAACTAATAACCTTGTTCTGCCTTGTTCTGCCTGTATGGTCAATACAGGAGATGTATTGACCATAATAATTCAAGGGTAGTGCCAGATTAGCTTGGCGCCTGAAGGCGCCAAGCTAATCTGGCACTACCCTTGAATGATCATGGTCAGTCAGTGGCACATAGTCGCTAGTTAACACCTCCAGAATTTGGGAAATGCTGCCGTGGGGTTAAATGGGTTCAGTGTTTCCATAGTTTCCCAATAAACAACTTGAAAAAAGAGTCAGCTGAGTTTTTCTTACTTTATAATTATAAAGAGAGCAGTCACACAGACGTGCGTACGTGCGCGCGTCTGTGTGTGCGTGTGCGTGTGTGAACTTATGCGTATGTCCGTATGTAAGCGAACATGTGTTTGTTTATGTGTGCGTGTGTGTGTGCGCTCGCGCGAGTGTGTTTGTGAGCGTGTTCTGTACGAGTGTGCGTGCGTGCAAATGCGTATGTGACTATATACGCGTATTTATGTGTGTGTGTGTGTGAGTGTGTGTGTGTGTGTGTGTGTGTGTGTGTGTGTGTGTGTGTGAGTGTGTGCGCGCGCTTACAGTAACGGCTTGTCTTGTACACACAGTAGTGTATTGTCAATGTGTGCCGGTCCGGGATTTAGGACATTACGGCTGAAAACCGTAAGGTCCAAAATCACGGACCGGCACGTGACTACCTGTGAATATATCAGATGTCTCACAGGGCGTTTCACAGCACCATAAGTTCTTGTCTACAGTCAGTTATATAGTGGGACGAGTGTCCTGTAGTGTCCTAGGCGGCTCTACAAGCCTCTTACCGTCTCGACAGTTTCATGGCTACAGATGCTGAGATCGCACGGTATACGCATAGCAGGAAACGAGACCAGAGAGTTGACTGCCATTACTTGTAATTTAGAAGAAACAATAACTACAATTTCGATTGCAACCCTTTCCCCTTTTTAGTAGGTTCTCTCTTAGGACGCATGGACATTTGGCTCTAGGTAGAGGCATGGAATGTATGCCCCTGCAGAAACCACAGTAAAATGTGGTCTTCTTTGCAGGTAGGCAGAAGTTTTTTCTCTTCCTCCAGTGTTGCCGATGGTGTGCTGAAGAGGTCGCCTAGACCGAAACAACTGTCCACACTGGCGATACAATCTGGACACCCCTTGGAGGTCCTAGATCTACATTTCCATGACTCCAATGTATATTTCATACGGACGCCCCCCATTGGGGAGGGGTGGGGCGGGGAGGGGGCTGACGGGGTGGGGGTGGGGGGTGGGGTAGGAGTGGGGGGCCGGGGGAGTGGGGGGATGGCTTCATATTCATTGCTTCCAGTCACTTAGCGTACCACTCTTTCCTATCCGTTGTTTTGGTGCTTTGACCAAAGTAGGTCTATGATCATTGGTGGATAATGCACAATTCTCTCCCCTGACAGGATTTTGTCTTTTTACTTGGTAGTTTCTTCTGCATAGCAGGAACGTTTCTCAACTGTCAGTTAAGTTCGGGGTTTAACGTCCACGGCACCGGCGTGATAATGTACGGCCCAAACGGGCGAGTAATGGCGGACAGGGACAGCTTTTGCCTATTGATTACGATCGCAACACTGATCAATTCAGGCGCACCGCAGCTTTTGTAAGACTTGGAGGAGGGTGGAAAGGGGGAGGGTGCGGAGAGCGAGAGGAGAATGTAAGTCTTACAAAAGCTGCGGTGCGCCTGAATTGATCAGTGTTGCGATCGTATGCCACCCGAACACCCCCTCCCCTCCCCCCCCCCCTCGCCAGTGGCTTTGGAAAGAGGGGGGGGGGGGGGCGGCGGTATGGGGGGGAGGCGGGGGGCTAAATAAAAAATCATGGTGGTGGTGGTGGTGGTGGCGGTGGGGGGGTGGGTGGGGTGGGGGTGGTGCTGGGTGCCCCATCCCCCAACCATCTAAGGAACATAGATACAAAATGGTCTAAGCAAGAGGCATAGATCCTCATGAGCCCTCGCGACTGCGGTAAGTTAGTACGACTACGGGTGCTCTTGAGGATCTATTCCTCTTGCTGTTGGATTGTGTTTTTCTGGGCTGTGACGGGGTTAAAGTTACATTAAAAGGACGAAGAAAGTCAGACATAAAAGATGATTGCCGGGAATAAAATGCATAATATATATATATATATATATATATATATATATATATATATATATATATATATATATATATATATATATATATATATATATATATATATATATATATATATATATATATATATATATATATCGATCAACAACAACCCCTCCCACCCACTAAAAGAATCCAAAAGTAACAAAAGAGAGAAATGAACGAGAAAACGGAAAAAAAACAACAACCAACCAACCAACCAAGCAAGCAAGCAAGCAGCAAGCAAGCAACCAAACAAACAAACAAACAATAAAGACACCAGAGTATTTGTTATCAAATTTATAATAATAATGATAATAATAATATTGGTCATTATATTTATATAGGCGCTTTACCCATATCTGCGAATCGGCTCAAAGCGCCGCGAACTGTACCCAACACGCACACTCACGTGATTCACACGCATTTACTTTGATAACAAACTCAGTACCAGACAAACCACAGGACAGTCACGCGGTGCTCATCTATTGAAGTTTCAAAAATTTTGATTACTTGTATTTAAAATTATCAAGGCAGGAGAAACACAAACACAAACAAATGTTGAATATAGAAAGCTTGGAGAAATATATTGGATGAGACCATTAACCAGCTTTGTACATACGCAACATTTTCGTAAAAAAATAAAATTCATCGCAGAAAGAATATCGACACGAAGAAAATCTCGACTCAGACAGTGACGATGACGTAAAAGCACTGAACTGACGCAAAGCACCACACACGTCATTGTTATACAATAATTGATACAAATCTCTCTCTCTCTCTCTCTCTCTCTCTCTCTCTCTCTCTCTCTCTCTCTCTCTCTCTCTCTCTCTCTCTCTCTCTCTCTCTCTCTCTCTCTCACACTCTCTCTGACAGTTTGATTTAGGAAGACCGCTTATAGAAAGTCGGTTGACCCAAATTTCAGTCCGTTGTTTTCGTTCTATTCACTTGGAATTTTGGATACAGCTAGCTTTGAAATAGATAATAGATGAGTTCGTAATCCAGCGATGTACCTCTTTAAATTTTTTAATAATAATTAATTCATTTTTGCCAGTTGCGATCCACTATATACTCCCATCAAGCAGTCAGCCCTGTAAGAGGCTGTGTGGAAGAAAACAGTCAGCCCTGGAAGAGGCTGCGTGCCGTTTGGATGAGTGACGTCAAACATCAAATTCGTCACTGCGAAGACGGCGTCGTGAGACTAGCGATGTCGTGACGTGAAGCTTATTGTGACGTCATTTAGCTGCTCGTGCTATTCTTCTTTAGAATTCCTCTCGCTACACGAGCCCACAGAGCGTACTAATGGCGGGAAGCACCGTGTCTTTATTTGTGTGTGCCAGCGCTTGTGTTGATCAGAGGCTAGTTTAGAGAGGAGGGAAATGGATCAGAAGGAAATGCTTAAAAATATGAACAACTGTGAAAGTTCCTAAAAGAAAAACGCATGTGAGCTCCAAACAATACGATCGACTTTGGGATGAAATCCTCATCTTGTTTCTGTTCTTATCTATGTCATGTTTATTTTACAAGTCAACGTTGCTTATTCTAACAAGGAGTGAAAATGAGGGGACAGTCAGAATGAAGAAAATTAACCATGAAATGTCCAACATTTTACTCTGAAAGCATGCACACATATTTTAACCCCTGCACTGCCGAGGGAAAGTGAACACGATCCAACCGCAAGAGACATAGATTCTCATGAGCCCCGCGACTGCGATAAGTTAGTGCGACTGCGGGGGCTCATGAGGATCTATGCCTCTTGCTGACGCTATCATGTCTCCATTTTCTCGGACGGCGGTGGCTAGCTGGCGTTAAGTCCAACAACACAGTCTGCCTCCGTAGCAGTCAAGTACTTAACCCTTTACGTGTCGGTAGCGGTTTTAGTCGCGATGATTCCTGTAGGATGTCAGGGTGCTAGTCCTGTAGGATGTCAGGGTGCTAGTCCTGTAGTACATCAGAGTGCTGGTCCTGTAGTATGTCAGAGTGCTAGTCCTGTAGTACATCAGAGTGCTGGTCCTGTAGTATGTCAGAGTGCTAGTCCTGTAGGATGTCAGGGTGCTGGTCCTGTAGTATGTCAGGGTGCTAGTCCTGTAGGATGTCAGGGTGCTAGTCCTGTAGGATGTCAGGGTGCTAGTCCTGTAGTACGTCAGAGTGCTGGTCCTGTAGTATGTCAGAGTGCTAGTCCTGTAGGATGTCAGGGTGCTAGTCCTGTAGTATGTCAGGGTGCTAGTCCTGTAGGATGTCAGGGTGCTAGTCCTGTAGGATGTCAGGGTGCTAGTCCTGTAAGATGTCAGGGTGCTAGTCCTGTAGGATGTCAGGGTGCTAGTCCTGTAGGAAGTCAGGGTGCTAGTCCTGTAGGATGTCAGGGTGCTAGTCCTGTAGGATGTCAGGGTGCTAGTCCCTATTGGATGTCAGCGTGCTAGTCCTGTAGGATGTCAGGGTGCTATTCCTGTAGGATGTCAGGGTACTAGTCCTGTAGGATGTCAGGGTACTAGTCCTGTAGGATGTCAGGGTGCTAGTCCTGTAGGATGTCAGGGTGCTAGTCCTGTAGGATGTCAGCGTGCTAGTCCTGTAGGATGTCATGGTACTAGTCCTGTAGGATGTCAGGGTACTAGTCCTGTAGGATGTCAGGGTACTAGTCCTGTAGGATGTCAGGGTACTAGTCCTGTAGGATGTCAGGGTGCTAGTCCTGTAGGATGTCAGGATGCTAGTCCTGTAGGATGTCAGGGTGCTAGTCTTGTAGGATATCAGGGTGCTAGTCCCTATTGGATGTCAGCGTGCTAGTCCTGTAGGATGTCAGGGTACTAGTCCTGTAGGATGTCAGGGTGCTAGTCCTGTAGGATGTCAGGGTGCTAGTCCTGTAGGATGTCAGGGTGCTAGTCCTATAGAAAGTCAGGGTGCTAGTCCTGTAGGATGTCAGGGTGCTAGTCCTGTAGGATGTCAGGGTGCTAGTCCTGTAGGATGTCAGGGTGCTAGTCCTGTAGGATGTCAGGGTGCTAGTCCTGTAGGAAGTCAGGGTGCTAGTCCTGTAGGATGTCAGGGTGCTAGTCCTGTAGGATGTCAGGGTGCTAGTCCTGTAGGATGTCAGGATGCTAGTCCTGTTGGATGTCAGGGTGCTAGTCCTGTAGGATGTCAGGGTGCTAGTCCTGTAGGATGTCAGGGTGCTAGTCCTGTAGGATGTCCGGGTGCTAGTCCTGTAGGATGTCAGGGTGCTAGTCCTGTAGGATGTCAGGGTGCTAGTCCTGTAGGATGTCCGGGTGCTAGTCCTGTAGGATGTCAGGGTGCTAGTCCTGTAGGATGTCAGGGTGCTAGTCCTGTAGGATGTCAGGGTGCTAGTCCTGTAGGATGTCAGGGTGCTAGTCCTGTAGGAATCATCGCGACTAAACCCGCTACCGACACACAGAGGGTTAAAAGCGATACCACAACTTACTGCTGTACACATCCCCAGCCTCAAAACCAACTTTTTGTTATCAAGTGGCCGACAAAGCACGCAGGCCTTTATTTCACAGAACGTAAAGCATCCTTCAAATGTAACATTTTACAACCCGCGACTCTATGTTTTAGACAAGTGAGTACCACGGTGTAAGTCTGTTTCTTTCGTTCTATCCGGCGACAAAAGATTTTACGACACTTCAAATGTGGAGATGATTTGAAAAGTGAATTTGAGGGTGTGAAAAAAGCACGTGCGTGTAGCTTGTATTTTGTATAAATACGGACCGGTTGAAAGTTGGTGACATCGACTGCGACATCTCTAGACAGCCGACATCATGATGATCGCTCTGTTTGTTATCGTGGCGCTGGGTGAGTTGAGGCTTAATTCTCTATAATAATAATAATAATAATGATAATAATAATAATAATAATAATAATAATAATAATAATAATAATAATAATAATAATAATAATAATAATAATGATAATAATAATAGTAATAATAATAATAATAATAATAGTATTGTATTTAAAGAGCGCTTAAACTCCAAACGAATGATGCTCTAAGCGCTTTACAAGATAAAAATCACAGAACAAAAAGTACAAGAAGGTAAAAGCTACAATAAATGTTACAAAAACTTAAGTGACACATTTCAAAAGCGGCTTACACACACACACACACACACACACACACACACACACACACACACACACACACACACACACACACACACACACACACACACACACACACATACACACACACACACCGTTACAAGAACAGTTACTGCCAAAGATTGCTAACGCGCTGAAAAATCCATCTAACTATACGCATAAGAAAAAAGATAGGCCTTGAGCGGTGATGTGACAGAGCAGACAAAGTTGAGCATGTCTAACATGGGCTGGAAGGTCGTTCCAGGTGAAAGAACCGAAATATAAAAAAAGCACGCTGCACTGGCGAGACTTCTTTCGCCTAGGAACCCTGAAAATACGCGTGTCTGATGCTAAACGCAGGGATCTTGAAGGCGGGTAAATATGAACCAGGTCGGACAAATATGGGGGAGCACAACCGGTAATAGCATTGTAACAAATAACAGAAACTTTGTACACGATTATTTGAGATACAGACAGCCAGTGCAGGTCAACAAGTAAGGGTGTTATGTGCTCACGTTTCGGTACTCTGTAAATTAGTCGGGCAGAGCAGTTCATAACTATCTGAAGTGTATCTATCAAGATTCTGAGGAACACCATCCAAAAGCGAATTACAAAAATCAATGCGAGCAAGCGAATTACAAAATAATATCAAAGAACAAGGGAGGTAACAAGCGTTTTAGTTGCCTTCAGTAGTGAGAAGGTGTCGAGTAGCTGATCTTCCTCAACTACAAGAAGGAACATTGGCAAACCTTGTTGACATGCTCTCTCAGTCATGGCCAGCTTATTGTCAAAGATAACAACAAGATTACGGGCGGACTCAGCAAAAGGGATACTGTTCTGACCAACTCTGACCGAGTCTGGGAGATCAGTGCAGGTAAAACAAGAAAATCGTAAGTTCTCGGTTTTGTCACTATTCATTTGTAATTTGTTCCGCGTGGTCCAATTATGAACGTCTGGGACACAGGACTCCAAAGACTGGAACCTCTAACATGTCTGCATTTGTGCACTGGCATACAGCTCTGTGTCATTAGCATAAAAATGGTGAGAAACAGAGTGACTTTTGATAACACTGGATAAACTCTGCGTATACAATGTGAAAAGGATCGGCCTCCAAAACATAGCCTTGGGGAAAACCGTAAACAAGCTCAGTGGGGTCGGACTCTACTCCCAACACAGACACTAATCGCTTTCCTCCAAAGAGATAAGACTCAAACAAGATGAGTATTTTATCCCGAAGTCTACCGTACTGTTTGGAGCTCAGATGAGTTTATCTTTTAGGAACATTCAGAGTTGTTCATATTTTTAGGCTTATAATGTCGATCCATTTCCTTCCTCTCTAATCAACACACACGTCGGCGCACACAAATAAAGACGGATACACGGCGCTTCCCGCCATTAGTACGCTCTGTGGGCTGGTGTAGCGACGGGAATCCATCTACTACTCTAACCCACCCTCTTATCCACACACACTGGCACACATAAACAAAGACGAGCACACGGCGATTCCCGCCATTCGTAAGCTCTGTGGTCTGGCGTAGCAAAGCTATTGTGAAGAAGAATAATAGCACGAGCAGCGAAATGACGTCACTTCAAGCATCATGTCATGGCATCATTAGTACCACGACGCTGTGTTTATAGTGACGACTCGATGCTATACGTTACTCATCGCAGTCTAGTACATTATTTGATGTATCAGAGACTCAACTTTGCGATTGTTTTGCTTATTTTCACGACTAGGGCTTAAAGGTCACAATTTGACCTAATCCTACACCTGGGCCGGGACAAGCAGCAGGCTTATGCATACACTGTTTATGAAAAATCATGCGGGTATTAATGGGAAGATAGTTGTTTGTTCAAACAAATCTAGAGGGACCAGAACAGAAACATTATCTTCATCACTGGCTGTGAGTAGGTCGTTCACAACACGAAGCAATGCCGTCTCTTTGCTGTGACCGGGGCGGTAGGCGGATTGAAACGTAGAGACGTAGAGAATCATGCGTTCCGGCAATCGCCGGGGCTCATGAGGATCTATGCCTCTTGTTGAAACCAAAATACATCCATATTTCCGGGGCTCTTTGGCGATGAATTCCGGAAGTTTGCAGAAATGCCATCTGCGTCCACTGGTATTGAAGGGGTTAACGCTTACAGTCCCATGCGGCCTACGCCCACGCTGTATCTGATCTAAGATTAAGACTTATCGTCCCATGCAGCCTACGCCCACGCTGTATCTGATCTAAGATTAAGCCTTATCGTCCCATGCAGCCTACGCCCACACTGTATCTGATCTAAGATTAAGCCTTATCGTCCCATGCAGCCTACGCCCACGCTGTATCTGATCTAAGATTAAGCCTTATCGTCCCATGCAGCCTAGTCCACGCTGTATCTGATCTAAGATTAAGCCTTATCGTCCCATGCAGCCTAGTCCACGCTGTATCTGATCTAAGATTAAGCCTTATCGTCCCATGCAGCTTACGCCCACGCTGTATCTGATCTAAGATTAAGCCTTATCGTCCCATGCAGCCTACGCCCACGCTGTGAGAATTCTGATCTAAGATTATCCCTTATCGTCCCATGCAGCCTACGCCCACGCTGTGAGAATTCTGATCTAAGATTATCCCTTACCGTCCCATGCAGCCTACGCCCACGCTGTGAGAATTCTGATCTAAGATTATCCCTTATCGTCCCATGCAGCCTACGTCTCCGCTGAGGAGCCAAGCCAGAAGATCGTGGGTGGAACGACGGCCACCTATGGCGACCACCCGTACATCTGCTCGCTGCAGTACAGGTCCGGGGCTTCGTGGTTCCACATCTGTGGCTGCATCATCTACAGCAACCGCAAGATCGTCACCGCCGCCCACTGCCTGTCCTACGCGTAAGTCACACCCCTACCCGTCCTACGCGTAAGTCACACCGCTACCCGTCCTACCCATAAGTCACACCCGTACCTGTCCTACCCGTAAGTCACACACCCCTACCCGTCCTACCCGTAAGTCACACCCCTACCCGTCCTACTCGTGCCACACCCCTACCCGTCCTACCCGTAAGTCACACCCCTCAGTCGTCACTCGTGTCTTGCTCTGGCGTTTTCCGCCTTCCGACTCCATAGTCGTAAAGTCCAAAATCACAGACCAACTAGAGCCAGAGGTCCACAGTGACGGAACAGCTCTCACTTGTATTTGTCCTTTTTTCTCCGGGGGGGGGGGGGGGGGGGGGGGGGTGAGGGGGGGGGGGGGCGGGGGGGAGGGGGGGGGGAGGGAATTTTTTCGACGCGTAACTGAGTATGAACAGCTACATGTACATTTAATGCCGTGTTTTCCTCGTACCTATCTAAAGTGTTAACAGCTACATGAACATTTAATGCTGTGTTTTCCCCATAACTATCTACAGAGTTAACAGCTACATGAACATTTAATGCCGTGTTTTTCCCATACCTATCTAAAGTGTTAACAGCTACATGAACATTTAATGCCGTGTTTTTCCCATACCTATCTACAGTGTTAATAGCTACATGAACATTTAATGCCGTGTTTTCCCATACCTATCTACAGTGTTAATAGGTACATGAACATTTAATGCCCTGTTTTCCCCATGCCTATCTACAGTGTTAATAGGTACATGAACATTTAATGCCGTGTTTTCCACATACCTATATACAGCACTAGCTACATGAACATTAATACTGTGTTTTCTCATACCTATCTACAGTATTAACAGCTACATGAACATTTAATGCCGTGTTTTCCCATACCTGTCTACAGTGTTAACAGCTACATGAACATTTAATGCCGTGTTTTCACATACCTATCTACAGTGTTAACAGCTACATGAACATTTAATGCCGTGTTTTCCACATACCTATCTACAGTGTTAACAGCTACATGAACATTTAATGCCGTGTTTTCACATACCTATCTACAGTGTTAACAGCTACTTACTTACTTACTTACGCCTGTCACCCCTACCCGGGTATAGGCCGTCGACGAGAGACCTCCAGCAACTCCTGTCCTGTGCTTCTCCTTCGATTCTACTCCAGGTGGTTCCCAGTCTCTTGATGTCTGCTTGGAGGTCTCGACGCCAGGAGTTTCTCGGCCTACCTCTTTTCCTCTTTCCCTGGGGGTTCCATGACAATGCCTGCCTAGTGATACTGGAAGCTGGCTTTCTCAGACTGTGACCGATCCATCCCCATCTTCTTCGCCCAATTTCATTCTCTGCTGTTATCTGCTCTGTTCTCTCCCAGAGTCTGACGTTGCTGATCTTCTCTGGCCAGTGGATTTTCAAAATTCTTCTAAGGCAACTGTTCATGAAGGTCTGTACTCTGTTGACTGTGGTTTTTGTCAATCTCCATGTCTCTGCTCCATATAGGAGAACTGCTTTTACATTGGAGTTGAAAATCCGGATTTTGGTGTGTTGTGACAGCTCTCTGGAACTCCACACTTTTTTCAACTGGAGAAAGGCTGCTCTGGCTTTACCGATTCGTGCTCTGACATCTGCATCAGTGCAGCCTTTTTTGTCTATGATGCTCCCGAGATAGGTGAAGGACTCCACCTCCTCCAACGGGGTGCCAGCAAGCAAGACTGGTTCTTCCCTGGTTGCGTTCAGCCTCATTGTCTTTGTTTTCTGTTTGTGAATGGTGAGGCCCACTTGGGACGAGATGTCAGCAAGCCTCGTGGTCTTGTCCTGCATTTGTTGATGAGTGTGGGACAGTAATGCCAAGTCGTCTGCAAAATCGAGGTCGTCAAGCTGTGTCCACAGTGTCCACTGTATTCCACTTCGTCTGTGCTCTGTGGTCATCTTCATGACCCAGTCTATGGCCAGTAGGAAGAGGAACGGAGACAGCAGACACCCCTGCCTGACACCAGTTCTGACCTGGAGCTCTCTGGTGAACTGCCCTTCGTGGATCACGCGACATGTCATGCCATCATAGCTGCTCTTGATCAGGCGGACGAGCTTTGTGGGTACACCGTAGTGTCGTAGGAGTTTCCACAGAGTCTCTCGGTCCATGCTGTCAAATGCTTTCTCATAATCCACAAAGTTGACGTACAGCGGGGAGCTCCACTCCAGAGACTGTTCCACGATGATGCGGAGAGTGGCGATCTGGTCTGTACATGATCGGTTCTTCCTGAATCCTGCTTGCTGGTCTCTCAGCTGGGGGTCAACGGAGCTCTTCATTCTCTCTAGGATGATCCTGTTGAAGACCTTTCCTGGTACTGACAGCAAGGTGATTCCTCTGTAGTTGGAACACTTGCTGAGGTCGCCTTTCTTGGGAAGCTTGATTAGGTACCCCTCCTTCCAGTCAGCTGGCATCACCTCCTCTTCCCAGATCTTTCCAAACAGTGGGTACAGCATCTCAACTGTTGTCTCTAGGTCTGCTTTCAGAGACTCCGCTGGGATGCCATCTGGCCCTGCTGCTTTGCCATTCTTCAAAAATGCCACTGCTTTTCTGATCTCTTCCCGGCTGGGTCTGTCACAGCTGATGGGTAGGTCGGTCTCTGCCGGCTGGATGTCGGGGGGGTTGGGTGGGCTAGGTCTGTTCAGTAACTCTTCAAAATACTCGGCCCATCTGTCGAGTTGGTCTGCTCTGTCTGCAATAGGCTTGCCTTCTTTGTCTTTTACTGGTCTTTCTGTATGGCCATACTTACCCGACAATCTTCTGGTAATGTCGTAGAGCTGTTTCATGTTGCCGCTGCCTGCTGCCTTTTCTGCCTCTGCTGCCAGGCTGTCTGTGTAGGCCCTCTTGTCTGCCCTGATACTCCTCTTCACCTCACGGTTGGCTTCCGAGTATTCCCCCTGTGCCCTTACTTTGGCTGCTCTCGTGCGACT
>BTPG01000108.1:0-36781 GCA_036245525.1 Semisulcospira habei | reverse complement strand
CATACTACAGAGAACCAAATAGACCATATCTGCATAAGCAAGAAAGTTAGAAGATCCCTTTAAGATGTTCGAGTGAGGAGAGGAGCGGATGTCGCCTCAGACCACCATCTGCTTACCTTAAGAATAAAGCTCAAGTTAACGAAAAGCCGCATAGAAACAACACGACAGCGCTATAATGTAGGCCTCCTGAGAGAGACTGGAATGAGAGAAGAGTTCAAACTGGTGCTGATCAACAGGTTTCAAGCGTTACAGGAGCTAGTAAATGAAGAGGAGGCGGTCACCACAGAGCAGCAGTGGAGGGCAGTTAAAGAGGCGCTGCAAAGACACTGTAGGGTTCAGGAAACACAATCATAAAGACTTTGAAGAAGATAGAAATGAGGAAGCAGAAGAAAGCGGTTGTTAACAGCAGTCGCACGAGAGCAACCAAAGCAAAGGCACAGGAGGAATACTCGGAAGAAACCGTGAGGGGAAGAGGAGTATCAGGGCAGACAAGAGGGCCTACATAGACAGCCTGGCAGCAGAGGCAGAAAAAGCAGCAGGCAGCAGCAACATGAAACAGCTCTACGACATTACCAGAAGATTGTCGGGCATTTATTGCCATAGAGAAAGACCAGTAAAAGACAAAGAAGGGAAGCCTATTGCGGACAGAGCAGACCAACTCGACAGATGGGCCGAATATTTTGAAGAGTTACTGAACAGACCCACCCCTCCCGACCCCCCAGACATCCAGCCAGCAGAGACTGACTTAACCATCAGCTGTGACAGACCCAGCCGGGAAGAGATCAGACGAGCAGTGGCATTTTTGAAGAACGGTAAAGCAGCAGGGCCAGATGGCATCCCAGCGGAGGCTCTGAAAGCAGACCTAGAAACAACAGTAGAGATGCTGTATTCACTGTTTGGAAAGATCTGGGAAGAGGAGGTGATGCCAGCTGACTGGAAGGAGGGGTACCTAATCAAGCTTCCCAAGCAGTTCTCCTATATGGAGCAGAGACTTGGAGGTTGACAAAAACCACAGTCAACAGAGTACAGACCTTCATAAACAGTTGTCTTAGAAGAATCTTGAAAATCCACTGGCCAGAAAAGATCAGCAACATCAGACTCTGGGAGAGAACACAGCAGATAACCGCAGAGAATGAAATTGGGCGAAGAAGATGGGGATGGATTGGTCACAGTCTGAAAAAGCCAGTTTCCAGTATCACTAGGCAGGCATTGTCATGGGACCCCCCAGGGAAAGAGGAAAAGATGCAGGCCGAGAAACACCTGGCGTCGAGACATCCAAGCAGGCATGAAGAGACTGGAACCACCTGACGTAAAATCGAAGGACAAGCACAGGACAGGAGTCGCTGGAGGTCTCTCGTCGACGGCCTGTACCTGGGAGGGGTGATAGGCGTAAGTAAGTAACTGCATTACTAGTGGTTCGTCATATGCAAGTTAACGGCTGTCAGCTGGTTCCCCCAATCAGATTAAGGCAAGTCAAGGGTCAAGCGAAATGTGTCCCAAGCCATAATCTGCCTCGACTGGCAAGGCAGTAGGCCAGTTGGGCTGGGGTATGGCATTGAATAGGACGATTCTGTCCCCATTAATCTTACATCTTCAAGCCGAAGATCGCCAATGGTGATTTGTTCTTCGTCGTTTTCCCCTACTGGCTCAAGATAAGCACTACAGACCTTATCAAAAGCAACAGTTTTATCTGTATCCCTTGGTCTTCCAACTTTCCGCTTCTTCCGGCTGTACAGGCTTCGCATCAGCATCAAAGTTAGCTTGAATTTTCAGTGTTGTCTGTCACGAAGTTGCTCAGTGCTGCTGTTGTCAGTAAACAGTACTAGAGGCTGTACGGATTTGCATTCTTCGCCCGTAAGTCGCCAGTGCCGGCACTTTATTCTAGTTCTTACTTTTAGTGCCCACTTACTGAGTGCGAACTCATCACATATTCTGAAGACAGTGTCTTGAATACTGATAGTAACTAAGTCAGTCCTGTCAGTGTAACGTGTCCGGTACCTACGCCCTCTTTTGTAGATAGTCAGTCCACAGAAGAGGCAGCAGTCTTTGGTATTGCCCGGAACTGAGACTCATTTTTTGGAATTATATATAGTCTTACACGACTATAAGACTTACACTTACTTACTTACTTATGCCTGTCACCCCTACCCGGGTATAGGCCGTCGACGAGAGACCTCCAGCAACTCCTGTCCTGTGCTTCTCCTTCGATTCTACTCCAGGTGGTTCCCAGTCTCTTGATGTCTGCTTGGAGGTCTCGACGCCAGGAGTTTCTCGGCCTACCTCTTTTCCTCTTTCCCTGGGGGTTCCATGACAATGCCTGCCTAGTGATACTGGAAGCTGGCTTTCTCAGACTGTGACCGATCCATCCCCATCTTCTTCGCCCAATTTCATTCTCTGCTGTTATCTGCTTTGTTGCCACTGGTGACAGCACGAATGCTACTCCTTCTGTATGGGGGGCATTCTCCTCTTCACGACCTGAATACAAAATCATCTCCCCACTTAACAGCCTTTTCTGGCCAGACTGCGTCCATCTGGCTTCACTGATACCTAGCAGGGAAAGGATGTACTTTTGCATTTCCGCTGCTATCTGGGCGGCCTTGCCGCTCTGGTACATGGTCTTGACGTTCCATGTGCCCATGGTTGTGTCCCTGGATAGAGAGAGGCGGCTCGGTCCTGTGGCTTCCGAAGACTTCCGGCTTTCACCACAGGACGTCATAAGTCTTCTGGTAGAAGAACCTTCCTCCTCCAGGAAAGGAATTACTGTTAGTCTTTTCGTCGGCGTTTTTGTAGCTATTTCCTTTTTTGCAGGGTGGGCTACCCCCTTACTAGGAGGACCAGGGGTTTTCTGTCGGGGTCACCTTCCCTTAGACCATGTTGGTTCACGGCACCTTATTTCATTCGGTGCACCCCTCTCACGAGGGACCCCCTATCCACCACCCAGGGGACGCGCCTCAACGCCATATGGTCCCAGCGCGAGGGTGTGGTGCACGGTCTGACCTTAAGGCACTCGAATTTCACTGAAACGTTCAACGCCGCGTTTTGAAGAACGGCAAGTTTTGTTCACATCTACAACCCCTTTCTCAGACAGAAACACAACAGGTTCGTTGCCTGTAAGCGGCCTTTCACACAGAACGCAGCCTCAGTACCCCCCCCCCCCCCACCTCCCCGCCCCCCCCCCCCCCCGCCCCCCCCCCCCCCCCCCCCGCGCGCCCACCTTGACAATGTAGTCAGTGTGGCTCTTTTTCAATCCTAAACATGAAATTAAAACGATAAACTCAGTCAATGTTAATATTAATAATAATAATACCAATAATACCGGTTATTTACTGATAAGCGCATTGACCCCGCAATTTACAGCTCCGAATCGGCCGCTCCAAAGCCGCGCGGCGAACTGAACCCAACACTGACGCACGCCGCTCACGTGACACACACGCTATGGCATCAGTTTACTCCGAAGACTGACAAACGCAGACAGTAGAGATGGCGAATAGTCCCAGAATCAACTACTACCCTGACAGCAACGCTTTAAGTTAGTCCCGAAGCCGCCGAATCAATCTGAGTCAGTCGGCACTGACTAACGTGCGACGGGATCCCCGGCCGCCGCGTCAGCTAATCCCGGCCTCACTCTTCTATGAAACGGAGTGAGGACCAGCACTGACAGCGGCCCTGGTTATCAGTTATCACACAGCTTTACTATCGTCGCTTTTACAGTTCTTCTTCTTCTTCTTCTTCTTATCCCTTTTTTTGTGTCCATATAGCACCGAAGTGATCAGAGACTAACATTTTTACTTTAGTTCAGTTGACAAGGACAACAATAAAACAGTTTACAGTTTCACCGGTGGGGCTTTATGTAAGATCTTAAGAGATTTAGACTTGAACACGGTGTTGACTCCCAGTGGGGAAGAACAAAGAAGTTTAGCCGTGTTCTGCGATCGTCAGATTGTAAGAAAAGCTACTTCCATCCTGGCTAGTGATGCTCACGTGATGAAAGTGTGACCCCCGGCTTTGAATTGCTCCCGTCTGGTCGCCGATATAGACACTGAACCATCATGTAAAACCAACCGCAGGAAACTGTCTTAGTCCCTGTTGCCGTCCGACTCTTACTACTAAGTAAAAGTGTGTCAGTGTGTGTGTGTGTAAGTGGAAAGTAAGACATTAATGTGTTCGCTGATAATTTCGTTAATAATGCTCTTTAAGTTTTAAATAATGTTTTAGTAATTGTATTAGTTTAGAGTTTTAATATGTCTTAATATTAGCATTATAACTTAGTATTACAGATTTAGTCAGTATTAATATCCGGGACAAATGCCGCCAATGATATCAGAATGTCCTGATATTAATTAATGTTTTTTTGAATGACTTTATTTGATTGTCCCCCCCCCCCCGCCCGTCCACACAAATGTAATTGCCCTTCAAGGGATAAATAAAGTTATTTGAATTAAATTGAATTGAGTCCCGGCAGTCGCGGCGCGTGTCAGATGTGAACTCACTGAGCCATCAGGAAACCCACTTTTCAGAGTTCTCTCACCGGAAGTTGTAACAAGTAAACTTCCGTCAGACAGACTGCTGCGAGATTTCTCTCTGTCCATTTCGTGTTGTTACGGTCTCCTCCAAGCCTTCAAAATGGGGAAAGGTTTTAATAATTATATGACCAAAAAGTTCTTCCATCCTGCGAGTAAAGAAAACATAAAGCGGGTGAGTAACAGTAAAGTAAATAAACGTGTTTGAGTTTCTGCTTCTGCCCCTTTTCAGGTACTAGACTAACTAACGTAATCGTTATTTTATTTTAGACTAAAGATATTATGCCAGTATCACCTTCAAATTTCCCGTAAGAGTAGCATTTTTCAGTAGATACCGTATCATTCGCCATGCAATAGTTATTATATGAGTTTCGTGTGGTATGTTTTAACTGGCAAAACATTCGTTTAGCTCTTTGAGTCTTTCCAAACGTTTGGATCTGTAGTGTGCCTTAAAATTGCTATTAACTGTTTTTCAGGTATGGATGGCTCAGCAGAAGACAGACTACGAGAAAAAGAAGCAGGAGGATCTAATGACTCAGTATCAGAAAGAGCAAGAGATGTTGAGCAACAGGTAAAGACTAAGATTCAACTTTTTAAAGAGTGACATTACTGAAAATGAAAATCTGACTGAACAGTTTTTGGGTCTAAAAATAAATTGCCCAACCAGAATATATTTTTTTAACACCTCAGTTTAACCCCATGTGCATAAAGCCAACGATGTTGTAAACAGTACTAGTGGCTGCATGTACAAAGGGTTAACAATAAGTGAATAACATCTGATTATACAGTAAAACCTGCTATGAGTAGTCACCCCTGTTGCCAAGCAAAAGTAGCCGTAAACAGCAGGTGACCGCTCACAGCAGGTACGATAGAAATAGACCCAGAAGCACTCAGAAATGTAAACCGGCACTAACCTAGCAACTACTAGTACTAGAGTTAGTGTATCTAATCTAGTGTATATCCCCTACAGCGCAAGTTCACTGCCTTAGTGTGTGTAAAATCGTCCCAGTTATGACAAAAGATGTGGAAAGAATATATGTAATGCACACGTACATTGTAAAATGTTAAACATGTAAACATTTGCACTTCAAGTTCAAAGTCGTTGCGGCTTTATTTTATGGAAGTGGATATTTGGATGGCGCCGTCCAAGCAGATCGTAGGCTATTTGGACAGCACTGGTGAAATCTCGCGGGATTCTCGCAAAATATTCACGCGACTGAATTCAGTTTCTTACAGTCAATCCCGTCTGAAGATGGAGGAGACACCACCAATACTGTTGTCCGTGGGCGACTGTTTTTAATTCGTACTCAGAACTGAATAAAGCACAAACCAACTGAAATTCAAGAATCGTGCTTCTTCCAGGTGGTTGTGCCATCGGCTCGCTAGCTGTGTATGCGGTCTGTAACAGACGTCGGTTTACTGTGCGGTCACGTAATCTTCCGATAAAGTGTGACTACTAAGTCATTCGCCCCGGGGGCCAAAATGGCAGAAACTCTCACCAGCACCTGCCGGCTTTTTGTGGGTTGCTTCACTAAAGAAAAACAAATGCAGCATACATGTTATCAGCATCTTCAGTATTCGATACCGCTCTGGACCGTAGCATAGAGTGTAGTAAATCAAGGCCCAACGCTCACGACACAATCACGTGTGATGTCACGTACTCGCGGAGTAGTTTCCCTTTATAAGTGCCGTCCAAATAGCCTATGATCTGCTTGGACGTCGCCGTCCAAATAGCCCCTACCTTACTTTATTGCCACATTACACCTGATGAAAACAGAAAAACACGATCAACTCGTAAAAGCTTAACAGTCAGTCTCCGTGGTGCGTACCAACAGAAAGATATGGGGAAAAGTGCGTACCTGCAAGTGGAAGCATTGGCATGTTTACGACATTTGCATCTGTGACATACCAGTGTATCTTTTACAGACACAAATCTTCATCAGTCTTTCGTAGTTTCTGACATTGCATTTTCTGCGCATGCGTAGTGATGGCTAAAGCCGTTGTGTCAGTCATTTGTCTACGGGAACATGAGTTTGGGCGTATGAAAGTCTGTCAGTGTCACTCTGTGCCTCTTGCAGATGTGCGTTTTGCGATGTGGGTGTTCTATTCCCCCAGTTAATTGTCAATCCCATTGATATATACCGCCCATTTCACGAGGCATCTCAACCCAGCATGAAGCAGATGGCATGCACCCTTCATTGCGTAACGACACGGTGCTTTGTCAAGGTGTTTAGCAGATGGCAAGGTGTTGATTGAGCAGTCATTGACTCATCACACGTGATGGCTTTACCGCGCCGGTCTGGATGTTGCCGTAAATTCCAGGTATTTTTTTGCATTTTTTGCTTCGATACCCTGACCATTGGCCGTGTTCAAGAGGTGACCCGTCACCGTATAATCCAGGTATTTTTTATTGTAAACGTCATCCGTACATCGTGAAAGTGACCGTAAAAGGCAGTTGACCGTAAAATACGGTGACCATTCAAAACAGGTTTTACTGTAACAAGAATTACAACACACTGCTTATTATTCTACTGTTTTTGTATCATTCCAGGGCCTTGTTGGGTGATGAAAAGGCCAAGCTGGGTCTAAGTTTCCTCTACGATGCTCCACCAGGAATGAAGAAGAAAGAGGTATTATGATTTATATGCATAATATAAATAATCTTAGGATTCACAGACTCCAAGGAAGATAAACCAAAATCACTCACGATAGCATATGTCGCTGTTAATTTGGTTACTTGTTGTTTTGACTGGAATATGAGCCATTTTTGAGTCTAAAAAGTGAGTATGTTTTGGGCCAGTGATCGTCCGTCTGTCGTCCATCGTCAACTTTAACATTGGCATTTTCTCGGAGACTATTCAAGCCACATTCTTCAAACTTGGCCCAAGGATACTTTGTGGTAAGACCTTTCTAAACATACCAATTTGAGTGACCTCTCACAAAGGTCACAGGGGATCAGGAAATAGGTAAAAAAATAGCTATATTTTGACATAATTTATTTTTTCTCAAATACTATTCACAACTTCAAACCCAAACTTGGTACAAAGATACCTGATGGTAAGACCTTTCTATACGTACTAATTTGGTTGATCCCTCGAAAAGGTCAAGGGTCACAAGAGCTCAGGAAATAGATGAAAAATAGCCATATTTTGACAAAAGAGGTTTTTTCTCAAATACTATTCACAACTTCAAACCCAAACTTGGTACAGAGATACCTGATGGTATGACCTATCTATGCATACTAATTTGGATGACCCCTCAGAAAGGTCAAGGGTCACAAGGCTTAGGAAATTGGACCGAAATAGCCATATTTTGACAAAAGGTGTTTTTTTTTTTCAAATACTATTCACAACTTTAAACCCAAACTTGCTACAGAGATGCCTGATGGGAAGACCTTTCTATGTACACTAAATTGGTTGATCCCTCGGAAAGGTCAAGTGTCATGAGAGCTCAGGAAATAGGTAGACGTAAAATAGCCATATTTTGACAAAAGATGTTTTTTTCTCAAATACTATTCACAACTTAAAACCCAAATTTGGTACAGAGATACCTGATGGTCAGGCCTATCTATGCATACTAATTTGGGTGACCCCTTGGAAAGGTCAATGGTCACAAGAGGCTGGCGAATGTGTGTAAAATGATAAAATTGTAGGTATTCCCAAATTTTTCAACCAAATATGGTACAAAGATAGCTGATGGATGATAAGACCTTCCTTTGCATACTAATTTGGTCGACTCATCACAAAGGTCAAGGGTCACGGGGGTTGACAGATGTGTGATAAATGCTTACATTTTCAGAAAACATTGATTTTGCTGGTGCAGAAGCCAGCCCTTGTTACAAGGGTCACATGTAAATCGGTCATACACGTGAGCCATAATATGATAATGGCTTTGCCTTTCTTGTTAATTGATACATGTTCAGATCTCTGCACTTGTAAGAAATCACTAATTAGGCATTGAATCATCTGTGTTGGGTTACTTCGAGCATTACATCGTGGTATTGTAGTCTGATGAAGATGATTATCAGACCGATGTGCCGAAGGTGTGTCTGATAATCAGCTTCAGAGGACTACAAACCACGATGTAACCTGAGATGTAACCCAACACAGACGGTTCAATGCCATTGTCGTTCAGTCTAAATTACGCACTATTTGAAGCCTCAAATGTGTGTCTGACATCAGGACTAAAACGCCAAATATTTCTGACGTCAGACTGTATTTTCTAGGAAATGTACATGGGACGCAACTCTTTGTGAATAGGCTACCATGCCCGGTTGTGCAAATGTGCTTGCTTTTTGCCACTGGAATTTCAAATGTTTACCAGCGGTGCTTTTTCTAAGCACCCAGTGGCAAGATCAGAATCTGTAGCAATCAAGTGTGGACTTTTCTCACTAGGTTGAAGCGATAAAACTTCTAAATTTTGAGTTCAGGATTGCATGGCAAGCGATAGAAGATAGTTCTGATTTCGTACATAAAGAATGTATTGTTGGCATCCTTCACCAACTGGTACTGAGTTTATACACACATTCAACAGACTTGATCTTTTCAACAAAAACTGAAATGACATAGATCTGTCATATTTTATTTATTTATATCGCTTTCTCTCTTACTGCACAAGTGGCAACAGTCTTTGCTTTCTAAACAGCATTCGTGTTGACATGGAGCACAATGGAAAGTTTCTAGTTTGTCTCAGTTCAGAGTTTGAATTGCAACACATTTGTGTAGCACTTGTGTAGTGTGCTCACCGCTTGAGTCATACCGAAATAAGGTACAATTCCTTTGTTTCCCTATCATCTACCATCATTTGATCTTTGTGTTTTCAGGTTATTTATGACGTAAGGTGCCAGACTGCCCTGATCTAAGCTTTCAAACAAAAGACCTAGGACAGATTCGTGAGCGATACTAGAATTGTGGATTGGCCAGCTGATTAAAAATTACAGATACGGCAATGGTTCTAGGAGGTAGGCATTGGGGCATTGAAACCCCTGCAATTTTTGGATGCTGACCAATCAAAGTGTCGAAAAATGGAGTGACTGAACGACAATTAAATTTGTATGATGGCAAGATCACTGTCTTCTTTCATTCTTTTGCAGAAAGAGGATGATGAACCTGAATACAAATTTGAATGGCAACGAAAATACAATGCACCCCGAGAAGCGTAAGTAAAAGAAGTTCTGTAATGTGGTTATACTTTTAAAAGTTTTATGTTTTTGTGAATAACAGTTTGGAAGTGTACATGAAAAAATGTGCGAAAGTGGGCAGAAGATTCTATCTTTATGTAATTTACAGAATTTAAATGTCAGAAATAACACTGACATAATTAGTCTCTTCCCAGTTTTAACAATTTTGCTTCATGTTTGAAAGTGAAGTTCCTAATTTTGGAAAGTGTCTGTAAACTACGTCTACCAGTTCAGGAAGCAGAGCAGCTAGCATAGTTCAAGGGTGGTACACAAATAGAGGTGTCGTGCTATTCTGGCACCACCCTTGAGCTATTGCATTTTCACCTGTAGTATATCAGGGCTGAACAGGTGAATCTTTGTGCAGGTATGCCAAGGGCGATGATACCATCAGTGATCAGCCATTCGGGATCGAAGTGCGCAACATCCGTTGCATTAAATGTCGACAGTGGGGACACGTCAACACAGACAAGATCTGTCCACTTTTTGGCAAGAACCTCACAGCAGAACCCCCACAGCGTAAGTATTTGTAGTCAGGACATCCTTGAAGTAAACTTGTACATTTGGGTTTGTAACTTCAGTAACCTCTGTCAGCTGAAGTATTGGTATTAATGGTAAGTAAACGGCACCCAGATTTAGGAGTTATCCTCTGAAGACTGTTCAAGAGACAGAAAGACCATAACAGTCAAGGATGGCTTGACACATACCCTTGGAAAGTTGTGATTATCATAATCTACGCCTTATGGGTTAGTAAACATGTATTTTTCCTTAAAATAAATTTTTTTGAAAAATACTTACCGATGGTATTACTGTAAGGGGATTATTTCTTTGCTAGTCTAATTTTAGCCCCAAAAATTCGTTGTGTACGATATGGTCATTATGGCAGGAGAGGGGCGCCATAGACTGGGCGGAAGCCTGGCCAGCCTCCCTTCCTGTTACACCACGCATGCGCTCCGCGCTTCCCGCCCTCAGTCAATTTCTTAGCCAACCAGCGGCAAGCGGGGCAGGTGGGAGGGATCTTCGAGTAATACCATCGGTAAGTATTTTTCAAAAAAATTTATTTTAAGGAAAAATACATTTGTTTTCTCAAAACACATTACCGATGGTATTACTGTAAGGGAGAATCCCGTAGAGGAGGCGGGTGCCGCTATAACGCCCCTATCCTTGCCATTAGAATTATACTACTTGTAGTGGCTCTCCCCAAGCAACCTCCCTCTAATTTTAGCAAAGATACTTACGGCGCCTAAGGCGCCTGGAGGGAGTGTTGCGCCGCCACGATGTCTCCCACCAGCGAGAGGTTTTGGCGCTGGCTGGAGAGGTCCCTCAGGTAGAAGCGTGCGAAGGTGGTCTCCGCTCGCCAGCCCACAGCCGCCACAATGTCCTCGACAGCACAGTTGCAGTCGAACGCTAGGCTTGCAGCCATGGCTCTGATCTCGTGCGCCCTGATGTGCAAGCGTTTGGCTGTGAGGGGCGCCAGGTCTTGGTAGGCTGATCGTATCACCCACCGAAGCCAGGAGGATATCGTCTGGGCTGAGATGTCATTTCTACCTGGGGACAGAGGAAGGAAAAGGCGGGTGCGTCCCCTGCGTATCGGCATGGTCCGGCGCAGGTACACACGTAAGGCTCGCACCGGGTCATGTTGTTTGGACTCACGGGTGGAACCTGGGTCTCTTAATGGCTGAATCGTCACCAGTTGTGGGGCAGCCAAGGGAGATCTGGTCTTAGCGAGGAAGGCTGGGTCGGGCAGCAGCTGAACTGAGCCGTCCGCTCTGAACTGGAGACAGTCGGGGCGTGCCGAAAGAGCGTGTAGCTCGCTAACCCTGGAGGCAGAGGCGAGGGCCAATAGGAAGCAAGTCTTTCGTGTCACATCTGGAAGTGATGCCGACTGGATGGGCTTGAAGCGAGGCGAGTTGAGCCAGGTAAGCACCCAGGGCAGGTCCCATCTAGGTACTAAGGAACGTTGAGAGGGACGCTGCAGACCGAAGTGGTCCATCAGGTCGGCAAGATCTTTGCAGGCGCCAGGATCGGACCGTCCCAAATGTCTGTACGTGTCTGCAATCATAGCCAGGTAGCCTCTGATGGTAATGGGCGCAAGGAGTTGGTCGGAGAAGAGCCAGAGGAAGAACTCCGCCAGCTGAGGAACTGTCAATTCGGTGGGGGAAAGACGTCTGTCGTCACACCAGGAACAGAGGACTCTCCACTTGCCTTCGTAAACACGTCTGGTCGAGGACCTGCGGGCTGAAGCGATCGCATCCACTGCCGCACTCGAGAAGCCTCTAGCGGAGAGGGCTTGCCGGACAACCTCCAGGCGTGAAGGAGGAGACGCTCCGGACACGGGTGGTAGACCGCGCTGCGTGGTTGCTTGAGCATCGTGCTTGGGGTGGGAAGCGCCAACGGGGGGGCCGTTGCGAGGTTCAGCAGGTCTGTGGTCCATGTCCTGGACCAGCAGAGCGGGGCCACCAGGAACAGAATCGTGTTGCACCCTCTGAGCTTGAGTAGGACCTTGGGGACTAGCACTGTCGGAGGGTAGGCATAGGCGACAAGACCGTCCCAGGGGATGGAAAGAGCGTCCACTGCCCAGGCCAGGGGATCTGGAATTGGAGAGACGAACAGAGGAAGCTTCCGATTCCATCTCGTGGCGAAGAGGTCGACCATGGGTGTCTCCCAGACTGTGCTGATCATCTGGAAGATGTCTGGACGCAGCGACCACTCGGTATGCAGCAGCTGACCGCGTCGAGAGAGGGAGTCGGCTAGGACATTCAGGTGACCCGGAATATGACGCGCCCGAAGAGTGATGTGCCGGTCCTCGCACCACCGAAGAATCTGGTAGAGGAGGATGCATAGTGAAGGAGAACGGGTCCCGCCCTGCCTCTGGATGTAGGCGACTACCGTGGAGTTGTCTGACAGGACTAGCAGCTCCTGATGTCGAAGGCGCAGTTCCCAAACAAGGAGGGCTTGCCAGACGGCCTTCAGTTCCAACCAGTTGATGTGCCGGGGCGGTGATTCCCGGGGCCACAGCCCGGAGGCAGTCTCGAATGACAGCAGGAGGTGAGCTCCCCAACCGGAGAGGCTCGCGTCGACGCACAGGGATAGGGTGGGAGGTGGCGAGAAGAGAGGCACTCCTGTCGCAAGCCATGAAGGATCCGCCCAACGTAGAAGGTGAGGACGGGTCAAGGCGGTGACCGGAACCGGTGCGTCGAGGTCGGCCGACGAAGGACGCCAGTGCAGGAGGAGGTGCAGTTGCAGAGGTCGGGAGTAAAGACGTCCCAAGGGAAGGAGATCCGCTGCCGCGTTCATCAATCCCAGAAGCTGTAGCCACTGCCTGGCTGGTAACGTCGTCAACTGAGAAACCTGCCTCGCTAAATCTGCCAACTTCTGGATGCGTTTCTCCGGGAGCCGAACGATGTTGAGGTCGGTGAGGAATTCCATACCCAGGTGCACAAAGTGTTGCGCTGGCACGAGGTCGGACTTGCCGAAGTTGACCAAGAAGCCGAGATCTTCGAGCAGGTGAAGAAGGGCATCCCGGTCCTGCATCAGGGTAGTCTCGGATTGGTTCCTCAAGAGCAGGTCGTCTAAATAGTTCGAGGTGGGACTCGTGGAAGTCCGACGGGCTCTGGCTACCACAGCATCCATGATCCGAGTAAACACCCAAGGGCTGAGATTTAGGCCGAAAGGAAGAGCGCGAAACTGGTAGACCACTCCCTGGAAAGCGAAGCGCAGATAACGTCTGGAGGCTGGGTGTATGGGTACGTGAAGGTACGCATCCGAAAGGTCTAGACTGACCGCGAAGTCCATCGGTTGCACAGCGGCTCGCAAGGCCCGGGCGGTCTCCATGCGAAAGGAAGGAGCCATGATGAACTTGTTGAGTGCCGAGAGGTCTATGACTGGACGCCACTCGCCACCAGGTTTGGGTACTACAAAGAGCCGGCTGTAGAAAGCTGGGGAGTCGTGTCGCATCACCACCTCCGTGGCCGACTTCTGCAGCAAGGCAGCAACCTCGGCGCTGAGAGCCTCGGCTCTGGGTAGGTCTGATGGCAGCGCTGTCCACAACGGCGAGCGGCGCAGGGGAGGGGGCGACTGAAAGGAGATCAGGAGTCCCTTGGTGATGGTAGACAGGATCCACGGGTCGTCTGGAAAAAGCGCTTGCCACACGTCGCTGTGGAGTGCTAGTCTCCCGCCGACAGGGGACCCGGAAACGGCCGGCGGGGGACGAGAGAAGCAGTCACTGGGCCCTACCTCGCCCGGGCCGACGGGCAGGTCTGGGCCAGGAGCGCGCAGGGGGCGCAGGGGCGGAGCCTGTAGCGGGGCGGGCGCGGGGAAAGGCAAGAGGTCTGGGGGGGAGACGTCCACCTCTGGTAGGGGGACGAACGCTGGGTCTGGCAGCCCGCAGGGAGCGACCCGAAGCCGTGCGGGGGACTCGAAAGGGAGCTGTAGAAGGGCGGCTGGGCCAGGAGTCCTTATTCGCCTCCTTGACAGCAAGCCAGTCGGGGCCGAACAGGAGCTCTCCTCCAAGGGAAGCTTGACGAAGCTGAGTCTTGACATCGGGCGGAATGGAGCAAAGGCGTAGAACCGCATCCCGTCTCAACAAATCGCAGTTAAGGGCCACCGCCATCGCATTGACGGAGGCGTGGTAGGCCGCACGGTTCCCAGAAATGGCCAACGCTAGCAGATCCCCAAACAGAGAAGACAAGGAAGGATGCCAGGCATCTTCAACTCGACGAACGATAGCTTGCATCGCTAGATCCAGGAAACCCGCTGCCGCGAGGGCGTTCCGAACGAGCGTCGCTGTCTGATCCACGCCCGGAAGAAGACACTGCCGTAGGGAAGCACCAGTAAAGGAAGACGCCGCAGGGTCCAGCTTAGGCAGGGGGCAAGAAAAACTCTGCGAATGTCCCGCATACCAAGACTGTCGAAAAGAAATATCCAAACCCTCCGGCCACCTTGAGTCCGAAAAGAAACCAGAAACGCCGCAGCGACCTTGCGAGAGATGAGCAGAAAAGGCTTCGCAAATGTCCTTAAAGCCGGGTGGTTGAGGAAGAGACTTAAACCGCTTGCCCTGACGATCGGCATCAACGGAGGCGGACGCCTTCCTCTTGAGGGGGGGGGGACGGAGGGCAGATATCCGCTGGGAGGCAATCCGCAATGATGTGCGCCGCTTCATCTAGTGCCCGAAGAGTCTCCAACCTGTGTCCCATGGATGACGGCTGTAGCTCCTCATCATCAGGCGAGAGAAGAGACAGATCTGGGCTGGGCTCTCGAAGGAGGGCAGAAACCGACTCCGTAGGGTACAAGCTGAGAGCGTCGTCTTCAATAGGAACAGTGCTGGGGGCTACGCCCACCACTGGTCGAGTAGCAAGGATAGCCGCATTGTCAGTCCGGGAGGCCGGCGTAACCCTAAGCGGCGAGCATCTCACCGGCGGGGAAATCCCAGAGCGCCGTAGAGCCGAACGCTCTCGCGATGAACTCCGTGACGTGAAAGACGTCCGACGCAATCTGTGGTGATCGTGGCGGGAGACGCTGCGCTGCCTGGAGCGGTAGCGGCGATGGGAAGACACTGAACGTCGATGCCGGCGTGAAGGGGAACTGTGGGACGAGTCGCGCCTAGCGCGAGCTCGAGGGGGTCGGGTAGAAGCTGAGTGGCGGGAAGAAACTTTCCGTCGCTTCGACGATTCCCTGGAGCGCGACCAACGACTAGAGGAGGAAGAGCGTTGGTGGTGTAAACGGGGCGAAGCTGGGCCGCGTCTCAGGCTGCGTGACCGGGAACGGGGACGCGAATGCCGAACAATCCTGTCTGATCTATGTGCCATATAGTTGGTCCTGGAGTGAAGATTTGAGGAGACCAAAACATTGTTCGTGTCGGACGAGTTGATGGGCATAACAGGTCCAAGTGAAGGAGAGGGCTGATCACTGACCTGGTTGGCTGTAGCGTTCGGTGTCTCAGTCAGGACGTCTACCGAATTCGCCGCATGTGTCTGTGCATCAATCTGTGACTGCTTGGAAGTCACAACCGGGTAGCGACCACTCGACGGGACTGTGGTGGATATCGGTTTCTTAACAAGAGGCTTAGCTGGCAGGCCTCGCCGATCCTGAACCGCACAGCGACCACTCGACGGGACTGTGGTGGATGCCGGTTTTAGCGCTCTAGCTCGCAGCCGAGGCTGCTGAGTCGGGGGCGCTACCACACGGTAGGGGCCACTCGGCGGGTCTGTGGCGCATACCGGGGATGGATCGGAACCCCGAGCTGGGGTGGGTTGTTCTCTGCCGTAGAAACGCAGAAGGTCTGTCCACTGCTTTTCCGGCCAAGGGGCGCAGACCAGGCACGGTTTAGTTGAGGCACAACCGGAACAGTTCAGGCAAAGGGAATGATCGTCACACGGCCACTGAAACTGCCCACATCTCAAGCAGGTGCGTACTTGCCCACTGTAACACAAAGAATAATGAGATTCGAACGAGCGTGCCCCCGCGGGCACGCGACCACGAACCGCGCTTGAACGAAATTTTTGATTAAAAATAAGCTTGTGCCGAGGCCCGGCGCTCTACCCACACCCCGAAGCCTGGCGTAGGCTCAAACCGAATCTTTACCTCGCCATTCGAAGAGGAGGGACCAACAGGCCAAGACCAACAAACCACATGGCGGGCAGATGACCAGGCGAAGAGGTAGCTCGAACTGTCACCGGTCGAAGGCACAAGTCCGCCGCCACCGTACGAGAGAAGAAGCGGCAAGAAGGTAGTCCGTCCTCACTTGAAACGTATCCAAGGATGAACGACGAGCGAACACACAAGTCACAGTTCTCAAGCACACAAGTCCCTCGGAACCGGCGAAGCAGAACCGGTCCCAAAATGGCGTAGAGACCAGTCCAAGCGGCCACCACACCACGAAAAGTTCACCGGTACCGTAGAAGGCTATCCTAAGGCACCACACAACTGCAAAGCAGTTTCACACGAAGGGTCGAAGCCTAAGGTCCACGGAACAAAAGTCCAACGACCAGAAAAGTCACAAGAAACGCAGAGCTCACAACGTACACAACCATTCTGAACCAGCAAAGAAATTGACTGAGGGCGGGAAGCGCGGAGCGCATGCGTGGTGTAACAGGAAGGGAGGCTGGCCGGGCTTCCGCCCAGTCTATGGCGCCCCTCTCCTGCCATAATGACCATATCGTACACAACGAATTTTTTGGGCTAAAATTAGACTAGCAAAGAAATAATCCCCTTACAGTAAAACCATCGGTAATGTGTTTTGAGAAAACAATTGTATATCTTTAGCTAGTTTTCATACATGTACTAGTTTAGGAGGTCATAGATTTTACATTTGGTTTTTCTTCCAGCCTTTAGTACTCTTAAGTGACCTGTGTTGCTAACAGTTGGCCAATATGGTTCTACCATTATATTTTATAGTTGATTAACTATGATCATTCAGCCCGCCGTGAGATGGCCGTGCCAGTAGTTGCCCGCTTAGCGTTAAACCCAACTAACTGTAATTGTTCAAGGGTACTGCTGGATCAGCCTGTGTGTGAATTATCATGGTAAGGTCTGTAAAGAATTGTTTTCTTCTTTCCCCCACTAACTTCACATTCAGTGCAGCGACCCCTTCACTGCTAAGAATTTGCGTCTGCCACAAATGCTCACTGACCAACAATCATGTGAGAATATGTATTAACTGGGACCAAAAATAGACATAAAAAACATAGGACTAACAAGAGACATAAATCCTCATGAGCCCTCGCATTCGCGAGGGCGCATGAGGATTTATGTCTTTTGCAGGTGGGTAGCCTTCACCTTGCCCTGGCAGTTAACTAAGAGGTTAAATGCCATTTGTTTTCAGTGGTGTTGAGCACATCACATACAGCGGAAATGCTGTAATTTAGACATTTTAAAAATGAATTTTCTGCATTTTCAGCGGAAAGGAGCACAACCAGTTTACTGGAGGGCCTGAAGGAAGAAGGATTTCAGCTAAAGCGGAGCATGTTAGGGCGCTTCATGGAAGGCCAAGATGGAGAGGTTGGTTTTAGAGAGATTAGAGTCAGCAAAACATGGCCGACTTTCTAAGGTGGTGTAACATCCTCGTTTGACTTTTCATGTTGTACAGGTGTGATTCTATTTTTGCGTAATGTTTTCCATTTTTGTAAGCTTCATTCTTGATGTCAGTCACATTAAACAGGCAACTTTATGTGTATGCAAAGATCACTTCTCTTGTTACTTGTACTAGAGTTGATGTAATTAATATGCAGTAAACTTTGGATAACAAAATGCCAAGGTGCCCACACTTTTTATGGTTATTACCAAAGTTTGTTAACCCATTCTACCCCAGCCACACCACAGCAAGATAAGGATCGACCATGATAGTTCAAGGGTGATGCCAGAATAGCTTGGCGCCTATGGGCGCCAAGCTATTCTGGCATCACCCTTGAACTATCATGGTCGATCTGTGTCCTGCACTAGAGTGCAGTCTTCAGAGGACAACGGCAACTTTTGGGGATTTCGGTGTTGGGGTAGAATGAGTTATAACAATGCAAGTGAAGTAATTTACACATAAAATATGTGGCTGTGACCCCTGAAAAATTGTTGTTATATCTGACTTTTATTGTAGCCATCTTTGTTATGAGCAATGTCGACTGTAGATATAACCTTCAGTCGTGAGGTTTACTGTTTAGTCCTATTGTGTTTCATTACTGTTTCTAGGAGAGGTATTTGTTATGCTGTATACTCTGAGAAAAAAATGCATGACAGTATTTATCTTTTTTTTTTTTTTTTTTCTCCACAACAGCCGGTGTTGGCAGGAGAGGATGAAGATGACCCTGAAGTTCAGTTCCTCAAGTCACTCACACCCAAACAGAAGAAGAAGCTGCTCAAGTGAGTGTCTTGGCCGTGCTGGTCTAGTTTGGAGAACATGTAGCTGCATATGAGGTTTTATTTAACCATGGTGTAGTGAACCCCTTCACTGCCAGTGGGTGCAAATTGTGTTTCTGAAACCATCGTTAACCCTCTTAACCCCTCGGCCTCATTTCCAAACTTTTGGAGGCATTGTCTAACGACTATATACCAGTTTTTGGAGATGGATTGATCATGATAATTCAAGGGTAGTGCCAGATGAGCTTGGAGCCTGAAGGCTCCAAGCTCATCTGGCACTACCCTTGAACTATCATAATCAATCCATCTCCTGCTGCAGGGTCCTGGTGCTAAATGGGTTATGGCAGTTGCCAAAGAGCCCCTTCTGTCCGAGGAGCATGGATACAAAGTAGTGCTGGCAAGAGGCATAGATCCTCATGAGCCCCCACAACTGCTGGGGCTCATGATGGTCTGTCTCTTGCAGTTGGATGATGCTCCGGTTTTCTTGTCCAGTGACAGGGTTAAATGCGCCTGTTGTTTAGGTATTTGTGTGCCTCAGGTGTATGACAAAGTGTGTACATTCCATAATTATTTGGTGACCAAGCACTTTACATGTATTGCCTTTTAGTGTTGATCTCCTAAGATCACTATTGAAAAGTGCCGTGTACAGTAATAGATATGGAATATTCAAACAAAAACCACTGGTTAAGTATGAATAGTTAGTGGGGGTATGACTGATAGTTGTCACATTCCAGGCCATGCCTTGTCTTTAAAAGTGTAGATTTTGCTGTGTAAATAAATACATGTATGTGTTTAAATTCATTTCTTAGTAATTTTTATCATTTGTTTTTTCCACGTCAGAAAACTCAACAAACTTCAAGCGAAGGATGGCAAAGGCAAGAAGGACAAGAAGAAGAAAAAGTCCAAGAAAAGCAAGTCAAAGGATACAGACAAGTCCAAGAAAAGCAAGTCAAAGGATACAGACAGTGACTCTTCAGGTACCCCTTTTTCATTTTGTCCCACAGCTGTCAACCCATTTGCACGTGCAAAGTCTGTTAACACATTCGAGGCACCTCGCATCAGTAGCTGCATAAGTCTGCTATAGCGTTGCTGTAGCAATGCTATAGCAGACTTCTGCAGCTACTGATGTGGGGCGCCTTGAATGAGTGAACACTACAGTTGGCTGCATGCAGAAATGGGTTAACCAAGTGTTGCACTTAGTTAAAATGTACCCTTGACTCGGACAGTATTTTTGCCGAGTGCTTGCTTTTGGTGTGCTTGGAATCTGATTTTGTACTCTGTAGCTTCATTGCTTTGGTGTTGTTTTTCTGTCCACAGAGGATGACATACAACATTCTAAGAAATCTGAGAAATCCTCCAGAGAACACCATGAAAGCTATGCTGATGATCGAGCAAGATATGAAGCCAAAGGTGCTGTTCATTTTGTATATGGTGTATTATCAGTACTTCAGTGAAGGGTGTAGGAGCGTGGGACAATGGAGCTTTGAAGAGATATAAATATTTCATTCCATTTGACAGCCCTTGACTTAAAGACTAAAGCTATTGGAGAATTTAGTTGTAAACTATTTAACCTGTTCAGGGCCAAGAAAATTTGAACACCACCCAACTGCAAGAGGTATAGACCTCATGAGCCCCCGCAGTGGCGGGATCTATGCCTCTCGCTGACACCACTTTGAATGATGTTCCTGGGACATTTAGGATTGTTTGGTCTTGAATTAACAAAGATTGCAGAAACACAGTCTCTCTGAGCTGGCACTGAACGGGTTACATTTTTAGTTCCCATCTGTTCTCATTTCACATACATACACGCCTGTGTCCACAAGAAAGCAAACAAAAACAAAAGAATTTCATCACACGTTTTAATTTGTTATTGTGTGTGTGTTGCAGGTGCCAGACCGAAAGAGATGAAACGTAGATCTTCTGTTGGTCGAGATGATGGTATGCGCCGTAGGTTGGACAGCAGTGGCTCTGACAGTATTCGCCATGATGGACCATCGCAACGACATGAAAAGAAAAGCAGGCGAGACAGGAGATATCGTGATCATAACCGTGACATGGGGCACAGATCACGCCCAGAAAAACGTAGATCCAAAAGCAGTGACTCGGAAAGTGAGGAGGACCGACCTCGTGTTAAATAATTTTCATGTCTAACACTGTACGGAGTGAGAAAAAAAGTGTGCCCAGGAATAGAGGAATAATTTATAATTGTCCTGTAGATCAGAGTTCATTTTCATGGTGATTGGTGTTGTACACACAAACATTTTACATTGGATGATATGTAGATTGCACGGCTAGTTGTATAATAATAATAATAATAATTACGGTATTTATAATGCGCTCATCTTATAATAATTATAACTCTAAGCGCGCACTCACAACTCGCACATGCATGCGCACGCTTTAGACAATGACTCGCATACCACAAATAGTGAAAATACATTACGACGGTCAGCTGGGGTAGGGAGTGTGGTGATATAGTGCTAGAACTGTTGAAAGAGGTGAGTTTTGAGGGCGGACTGGAAGGAGGAGAGAGCGTGTTTCTGACGGAGAGAGAGTGGGAGAGTGTTCCAGGTGGATGGACCGTATACTGAGAAGGATAAAGGTATAAAGAGAGCATCAAGATTACATTGCTTAAAATCGTTGTGGAGGTTTGCATATTTGTTTACGAGTGTATTTGTTTACTTGTAATTCTTTTTTGTCTACTAAGCCCCCTTCAAATCTGGGACTTGTTCTCTGAAGATTATTACAGTTAAGGAGACAACTTGACCATGATAGTTCAAGGGTGGTTCCAGGATAGCATGGCACCTTTGGGCACCATGCCATCCTGGCACCACCCTTCAACTGTCACAGTTGATTCAGATGTTGGAGTAGTGTGTCAGGGGTGCACGAGCCTAATACAGAAAATAGTGAGCAGAAGCACACCCTAAAGCACAAGTCATCAAGTCACTCCTACTGCCAGCAATTTTTATTGCATTTTCAGGTGACAGACACAAACACAGAGAAAACTAAACATGGTACAGTAATCACAGATCTGACTTAAAATCATGAAAACATAAAGCATACTGGTACACGACTTTTAAAACTGTATTGAGCTTGTTTGCATTACATACAATGTACACTGAAAATTACACTGTACACAGACTACACATAATGGTGACTTGGTAAGAAATCACAAATGGCAGTGAAGAAAAGCAAGCAGTTAAAGCTTATTAATGGCCTCGGTTAACCCTCTGGCTGTCAGTAGCCGTTTTTGTCACGATCATCACGACAAAAAAAAACGCTACACACACACGGCCAAAGGTTTACGTTGTAGCAAACACTTCTTAAACACTTGACAACATGTTGTGGTCCTTGCAATAAAGCTGTGGATAAAACTTGGCTATGTAATGTTGCACCAAGCCAGAGCACACTTTTAACAAACGATCAAAGCTACTGGTACACCTTTCAAAGCAATTCTGACATGCCACCCTAAACCCTTATCATTCGGAATACACCAGTGTGTGATTTAATAAGTTTGACTAAAATAGTTCAAGGATTCTGAACTACCCTTGAACTAAAGCCATTGTTCTATATCCTTATCTGTAAGTACTATAATGTAGCCTGCATATATGGCAGTGTACAAATTTGAAGCTTTTAGCCTCAGTATGATATGGGTTAACCATATCATACTGAGGCTAAAGCTCAATGTGTACATGCCATGTGCAAGCT
Organism: Semisulcospira habei; assembly: GCA_036245525.1. Taxonomy (NCBI): domain Eukaryota; kingdom Metazoa; phylum Mollusca; class Gastropoda; family Semisulcospiridae; genus Semisulcospira; species Semisulcospira habei. Next base: position 14,530 of record BTPG01000108.1, on the reverse strand, counting down.
ACATATAGTACTTACAGATAAATATAGACCAATGCTTTAGTCCAGGTAGTGCCAGAATAGCTGGCGCCTGTAGCGCCAAGCTATTCTGGCACTACCTGGACTATTTTAGTCCAATTATTTCACACCTGGTGTATTCGAATGATAAGGGTTAAAATCCTTAGATGAGCTTGATCAGTGAAAGGTATCTTCAAACAACCAACAAAACAAGGCAAAGCCCTGCACTAGCACACATCCATGTTTTCTCAAACTTTAACCCTTATCATTCGGCATACACCAGTGTGTGAAATAAGTTTGACTAAATAGTTCAAGGGTAGTGCCAGAATAGATTGGCACCTAGAGGCACCAAGCTATTCTGGCACCACCTTTGAACTCAAGCCATTGGTCTATATCCTTATCTATAAGTACTATAATGTAGCTTACATATGGCAGTGTACAAATTTGAAGATTTTCGCCTCAGTATGACATGGGTTAAGCATTTTCCACACGTCGACCCCTAGTTACCCTTGACCTTTGCGGTAAGTAGACTAAATTAGTATGCATAGAAAGGTCTTATCATCAACTACCTATGTGCCAAATCTGATTGAAAAATTTGCCAAGACCTTAATAATAACTACAATTCTAACAAAAATTTGCATTTTACACACATTTGAGGACCTATTGTGACCCTTGACCTTTCCCAGGGGTCATCCAAATTAGTATGCATAGATAGGTCTTGCCATCAGGTATCTCTGTACCAAGTTCAAAGTTGTGAAGTTGAACTTGCTAGTTCGTTAGGAAATATGCTTTATGCACACACAAGTATCCTTGTTCAGTACAGGAGGTCCATCAGCAGATGAAGAGATTACAAAAATCCAGTGTTGAATAGGTCGAGATAGGGTCAAGCACAGGCCAGATTTTTATTGCTGGTATGCTACACTACAGTGGCATAGGCAATCCCTCCCCCCCACCCACTCCACCCCAGATGGGAAGATGGGAGTATCTTTTCGTCCCACCCCCTGAAATGTACGTTTGAACATTTTGTCCTCCACCACCCCATCTGATTTTTCAGCAAGTTGAAAGGTGTTGTGATTGATGTGTACACTCCCCGCTTTGCTCAGTTTTCAAATTTTTTCGCACCCTTCAATAATTTTTGCCTACGCCACTGCCCTATATGGTCCACACAAATATAATGACAACACATCTAATATGTTAATAATATAATGTATGAGTGTTGTAGCAGAGATGAGCTTGCGTAATTCCATTTATGATAACGAGAGTATTTTCAACAAATACAAATGTAATTTTTGGTGGGGACATCGTGAAGCATCATTGACTGATGGTCACATACTGGACGTACTGCCATAAATGAACATAATCAACACACATTATGAATGGAAAACTGGCGATTGGACCAACTATATCTTACGTCAAAGAGTTACTCTCTCTCTCTCGCATGCACCCCCCACCCCCACCCCCCTTCCCACTCAGTGCCAAAGGAGATGCTGGTTTGTGAATTTGGATCATACAGACAAGGCTGTAGGGTCCAAAATCACAATCAAGCACATATTAAGGCACAGGTTCACCATGTGAACATCTATGACTTTAAATAACTTCTCACATTGCATGCCACATGACCATGCTCACGATATTCACAAAAGAAAAGTTGCTTTCACACTGAACTCATTCAGTCCCGACACACCACAGCAAGATAAGGATCGACCATGATAGTTCAAGGGTGGTGCCAGAATAGCTTGGTGCCTATAGGCTATTCTGTTACCACCCTTGAACTATCATGGTCGATCTGTCTCCTGAATTGTACTGCAGTCCACAGAGGAAAGTTCTATTTTTCTAATATCCAGTGGCAGGATGATGAAACAATATTTATTCAATACAAAGGAAATTTCATCCTGCAGACACTCAAGTTTTTCTATTATAGGTTTCCACTAAACAAGGGATTCCACTTCATGCACCATCTCAGTGAGTTTGGTCAAATATGTACAGTGTAGACAGAGATTTCAAACATGCTTGAAAATTATGTACTGGTACCAAAATAACAGGTACAAGGGACATACATACATTATGTATATAAGGGAATCATTTGACACAATCCTACACAAGAAGGCTTACAAGCACATGTACACAAATTATGCAATCAATATGTCTTGCTGACCTTATTATGCAACTAAATAAACACACAATCAGCAAATGTCTTATTTACATGTTCGTAATCAAGTCATTACATGCAGACTAAAAGTAAATCATATTGCACAAAATACAACAATGTCATTGTTTGAGAAAATTAAGTTGATGAGTAACACCGTTAAACATTTGGCCTTGGTTGTCACCAGCGCTTTTTGTCACAATGATTCCTGTAGGAATCATCACGACAAAAGTGCTACCACTAGCCAAAGGGTTAACACTTTGAGCTCTACGGTCGAAATTCCCAAATTTGGGAGTTGCCTTCTGAAGACTACATTACACCACAGGGAAAAGATTGACCATGACAGTTCAAGGTGGTTCTAGAACAGCTTGGTGCCTCAAGGCACCAAGCTGTTCTGGCACCACCGTTGAGCTATCATGGTTTATCCATGTCTGGTGCCATCTGAGATGAAAGGGTTGAAAAAATGAACACCGCTCATTGAAAATTTATGATCAACGTCGTCAATGTATTTCAACATGCATGCATATATGCGAGGATCTGGCGTCATTGGGATAGGATCATCCAGCAGTGGATCTGCGCCGTGTTCAGCTGGTGGTGGTAAAGGTACCAAAAGTTGATGATGACAATGGCTCATAATAATAAAACCTAAACATATACAACAGAGTTTGTCTATAAAACACAGACAGGCCATTTATCGTTCACTTTTATCTGCAAAAGTAGGAAGGTGGATAATAATAGAGTGCACATCCCAGAAAAGTGAAATGAAAGGTACGTTAAGTCTAATGTCCGCCCTGTTAATCTATTAATCACCAAGACTCAGTTGCTCGAGTGAGCTTAGTCCTGCGCCAGTCAGTAAGCAAGGTATTTTGCTATGTAACTGGCACCAAGGTAGTGCCCAACGCTTATTGTATTGATCAGCTGAGCAGTTTGCATACTTCAGCTGAGGAAAGCATTACCCGTATCAAACTGTGCTGATGAGCGAGTGGACCTAGAAACCACAACCAGCCCATTACTGTGCTGATACAGGTCAGCCTCAGTAAATCGTAACCTCATGAACCATAAAGTCAACAGACCACACTAGCTGTGATGGTGTTTTCGTATGGTGCTGAATTTACAAAGATTTTTTAAGGAAAAAAAATTGATAAGCAAAATGGCCCTCAGGCCGATGACAGTCTTACCTGGCCCGCGCACAGCTATGCGTGGGCCATCTCAGGTTGACGTCAGCCCAAGAACCTTTTGCTCTACTGGGCATCCCCATGGAAGCTAAAGACCTGTGCAAGTTATACACATCTGATACCACAGTATGCTGTCCAGAGCACATAATTTAATGCGATTGTAACGTAATGTGATTTTAAACTTTACAACTGCAAGCTGTAAGGTCCGAAGTCTCAGATGTACTAGCACATCATTATTCGAAGACGGACACAAGTGAGTTATATACTACCAGTACATATACTTTGTTAAGTTGCTACTGCTAGCACCTTTTGCTGTGGCAGATACCATGCATCCCCCCCCCCCCCCCCCTTCCAAATTGTGACCCGTTCACTGTTGAAGCACAGTGAATGACACCCAAATGGAAGAGACAAAGAGATCAGCGCATATCCACTACTGGTTAAACCCAAATGAATGACACCAGCAAGTGGCATAGATGCTCATGAGCCCCCGCAGATGAGAGGGCTCAGCATCTATGTCACTTGCTTGTGTCATTCAGATGGGGTTGTCCAGCAGTGGATCTGCGCCGCGTTCAGTTTCAGATCCACACCTTTCAGCCATTGGTGGCAAAGGTACTAAAAGTTGATGATGACAATGGCTCATAATAATAAAACTTTGACAGATACAGAGTGTGTTTATAAAGCACAGACAGGCCATTTATTGTTCACTTTGAACCACACAAGCAGAAAGGTGGATTATGACAGAGTGTGACCACAGGTGTTCAAAATTATGTTCAGAGTCGGACAGGGTGCTCTGGTTTCTTGTGCATCAGTCTCCCGAAGGACCAGCGCCTCTCAGTGGGAGGCGGAGGCAGATTCAGTAATCCAGGACGGCCACCGTGACTACCAGTGGCACCAGACACTTTCTGCACATTCTGCGCACTCCTGGATCGCGTCAGACTAACAGGCGGGTCAAGGTACTCCACTGACAACATGCGATGCATCGACCGTTTGCTGGACAGATCCTTAGCCCTCTTGTGCATGCGGCCACCGGTACTGTTTGGAGCATGCACTGGGGGGTTAGTCTGAAGGCCCTGGGAGCTTTTGGAGATCTTTGATGGTTTGAGAGGTGGCAGAGAATTGTCCGCATCACTGTCGAGGAAGAAGTCACTGCGAGCGATGCGGTCCCGCGTGTAGGGTGTTAAAGGCATAACATCCAGAATACTGTTATCTTCGTCAATACTGATAATAATGCCAACGTCTGTCCGATGATGTCTCCTGCTTTCTGTCAAACTGTCCTGAGGATCTGTATCCTCATTGTTCATGCCTGCGTCCTCACTGTAAACACCTACATCGGACGAACGAGTCCAGACACCGTTAGCATCAACGCTCTCTTCAAGCACTCTCTCACACTCGCTGTTCTGAGACAACAGCCTCTTTTCCTCGCTGATCATTTCTAGATGCGAGTCTGGTGAGACATCGCCGGTTGGCACAATGTTACTCAGGCTGTCGTCAAAAACATTGTCACTACCTTCCGAACTGACGGAGGCTTTACTCTGCGACCCGACGTTGGACACGAGGACCAAATTGTTATTGTGGGCAGCCGCCCCCTTAATACCGTGGCAATGTCCGTTCTCAAGGGCATTTTTCTGGGCAGTGGCAGCACGCGGTATAAAGGGACTGGAGTCCTGCAGCCCTCCTGGCCAGCCTGCTTGCCGTCTGATGCTGACGATCTTGCCGCCTTTCACGATGATGATGTCACCGTTCTGACGGATGATGGAACTCTGCTTGGTGGACCGCCTGGACGCTCTGATCATTCCCGCCATGCCTCTCTGCCGTTTCCTGCCAGGAGGGGAGGTAATGAGAGCGTTTGGTGATCCTGCCTGGCTGCCCATGCTGTTGATGCTGGTGCTGGATGCCCTCACGTCCTTAGAAGAGGCTGTAGATCCACGACGGAACGACCCAAAGAATGATGACAGGCGGCGGCGTACTGGGCTATGTAGGCCATCAATAGCTGTATCTGCAACATGCCACGTACAAGCTTATTAGTTAAACCTCTTTCGTGCCAAATGATGCATTTTACATTTCTGAAATCTGTGTTAACCATTTTAGCCCCACGGGTGAATTTCCCATATTATGGAAGTGGTACCTAACGACTATGTACCAGTTGCAGGAGGTGGATTGATCATGATAATTCAAGGGTAATGCCAGATTAGCTGAAGACGCCAAGCTAATTTGGCACTACCCTTGAATTATCATGATCAATCAATCTGCTGCTGTAGGGTGCTGGGGCTAAAAGATTAACCCGTTCAGTAATGAGAGAATCTGAACACCACCTGACTGCAAGAGGTAGGGCCTATAGATTCTCAAGAGCCCTTGCAGTTGTGGGGCCTCATGAGGATCTATGCCTCCTGCTGACACCACTTTGATATTCCTGGGAAAGCTAGGACATTTCAGTGTTGATTTAACTCATTCTACCCCAGACACACCACAGCAAGATAAGGATCGACCATGATAGTTCAAGGGTGATGCCAGAATAGCTTGGCGCCTATGGGCGCCAAGCTATTCTGGCATCACCCTTGAACTATCATGGTCGATCTGTGTCCTGCACTGCAGTGCAGTCTTCAGAGAACAACGGCAAAATTTGAGGATTTCGGTGTTGGGGTAGAATGAGTTAACAAAGAATGCAAAAACACAGTCTGCGTCAGCTGGCACTGAACGGGTTAATTTAATGCCAAATAGCCCCAGCCGTTCAAGTAACATGGATACAAAGTAATGTCAGCAAGAGGCATAGATCCTCATGAGCCCTCGCAGTTGCGAGGGCTCATGAAGATCTATGTCTCTTGCAGTTGGATTGTGTTGACGTTTTCTCGGCAGTCACGGAGTTAATCCAAACAGATAAAAATGACTACATAGTTTCCTTACCTGAGGACACACAAATAACAATTACATCTACAATACAGTATATCATTACTGTTTCGTCACACTGTCCACAGTAATATGAAAATAAATCTCATGTGAAGACTCTTTATAAATCTGATGATGAAATCGGTCATACATCTTGTGGAGATAATTCCTATCATGTTATGTCATTTTAAAATTTCGTATTAATGTCAGTCACGAGTCGTTTCAAAAGGGGCGCAACTGAGCACAGCGAACACATTATATAGCATTAACTATTGTATGCAGTTACTTCCCTTGACTCATTCGAGACGTGCCGCCTACGGATAGGCGGCTTAGGCCGCGTATCCGGAGGCGGCACGTCTCGAATGAGTTAAACTACAAAAGGCCTTCATAATGAAAGGCTCTTGGATCTTTGCTTCGCGTCTTTTTTTTTTTTTTACGAAGAAGCAAACTCTTAGCGCACAAACGGAGTTTCATATTGACTGTACACAATTTCAAATTAGTAAAAAATAATAATAATAATAATAAATAAATAAATAAATTTACAATATACTGATTCAAAGATAAATCAGTGAATACTATAAAAAAAAAAAAGGGTGAACACTTAAAAAGCGTTCTAACAATATTCAAACAGTTGGTGTTTCTCGAAATTAGGCACATTCTGGGACATTTTGTTTTGTAAAATAAGTGGGGGAAGTCAAGTGAGCGAGAAACACTCATGACAGACGGGGAAAGAGATGAAAAGAAGGCACAGGTGAGAAAGAAACATTCAAGGGGAAATACACGCAAAAAACTATATAGCATCGTGGGGAAGCAAGACGTGGCAACGGTTCGGAGGGGCAGTGCGGCCGACGTGGGTCCTAGGACCCTTTGCTTACTGGGTGAAAGCCCCAAGCAGCAAAACGTCTTCAGGCCCACGGCGGCACGGTCGTGCGCGGGCCCACTGCGGCCGTCGTGGGTCCGAGGACCTTCGCTTAATAGGGGAAAACTAGAACATGCATCTTTACAAATCACAACCACACAGGTCAGTCGGAGCATTCACTCAAACTGAATGAAATCATAATGCCGAGGGGAGGGGGAGAAAATCATATTCCATCAACACTGCGTAAATTATAATAACACGAAGAATAAATGCGTACGCACGTACACGCGCTCACCTGAAATAGCAAGCCATAAAAACACCCAAGACATGCATGTAACAGATTAGTTATGATCAATATTATTTGAAATGTTCAAATGTAATGCACATCGATAATAACATTTATTAACGAATACAGTAGATCTCAGCACACCAAATGTCAGAAACAACAAAACGTATACACTTAACCCTTTCAGCCCTGACGCACTACAGCAGGAGATGGGTCGACCATGATAATACAAGGGTAGTGCCAGATTAGCTTGGCGCTTGTCGGCGCCAAGCTAATCTGGCACTGCCCTTGAATTATCATGGTCGATCCATCTCCTGCAACAGCTGCATAGTCGTTAGATGACGCCTCCAAACTTTGGGAAATACGTGCGTGGGGTCGAACGAGTTAAATATTAAACGGCAAAACTCTCTGAATGCACACCAACATGCTAGTCCACTCAGTTTTAAGTTCGCCACTCGGACACGATTTCTAGATACAAAACAAAACAAGCAAACACACACACACACACACAGACAATGTGTGTGTGTGCGTGCGTGCTTTATTAATTCATGGGTGACAAGCCTCCAGTCCTGGAAGCTGATTCAGCAGAATCGCAAAAGAGCTGAATGTCAACATTTTTTTGTGCAGACAGAACGGCCCTTTAGCCATCTTGTTCCATCTACAAGAGGCAAGAATTTCTGACTCTGAAATCGGTCCACCGACTATGTCCCGCAATCCATGACCAGCTAGTCATTCAAATTTTTGGCACGCGTCACCCATGTCAATTCGGTTATTATGTAATGTGATGTTTATGCCCCTTTAGCACAGCGTGATCGGTGAAAAAAATGTGTATTGTCCCCGTTCACACAGCGCAAAATGTAAACCTAAATTAAGTGAATCAAACACACACACACACACACACACACACACGGGCATGCACACTATGTCTAAACACAATCGAGACGTGCCGCATCCGGATACGCGGCTTTATGCCGCGTATCTGGATGTGGCACGTCTCGTATGACTTAACCCGCAAAGGTCATCTAAAAAAATAAAACCCAAACAAAAAGCACAGAGGGTCTCACGAATACACCGGTACACTTCCTGAAGATGGATGGGGCAGGTTGCAGGTTGTGTGTTTACGACATCGTAACTGACAACCATCCCGCTCCTTTTGTAAACGATTACAGATACGTGCGCACACGCCTGACGTCACGGTGCACTGCATATGTAAAGCTATCCATTGCGCAAAAGGTCCTCGGGCCGACGTCGGCCGCAGTTGGCCCGCGCACCACAGTGCGCGGGCCAAGTGCGGTCGACGTCTGCCCGACCCGTACAGCTCACTGGGCAACTATTTATCATATAGATATAAATTATGATACACATTTAAAAAAAAAAAAAATTTTTTTGCCTGTTCGTTTTCTTTATATATGCGCAAGTTGTGCCAGGTGCGGACATAAACCACACGGAAATCGCGCACCTATGCAGGAGCCGGCACCTGTTCACGCGATCATGCATCATGTTTAACGAGGCATAAACTATCTTTAAATAAGACCACTTAGTAAAACTAGCGTACTATAAAGTTTCACCGGAATTTTATCGCCTGGGACAAATATAGAAAAAGGGGCGTGGGGGGCAGGGTAGGGGAGGGGATCGGGGCGGGGATGGGCGGGAGGAGGGGGTGGGGGAGAGAGAGAAAGCAAGGAGTGTCCACGAGTATAGTGGCAATTGTCAGAAAGTTTATAACAACAGGCAGTGTCATCGCTACATGAATATCTACACACTGGTTATTTACCTATAAAACGCGGCCGCTGTCAGCGGTGGCGAATCCTGGGAGACAAACAGTGTGATCCATACCAGGGGCGGGTCTGCGGGTTCTCCCCACCCCACCGCACACACAAACAAACAAACGTTTTCAAAGTCGCCTGCACCTAGTTTATAAATTGAATCGGCAGAAGTGTTAAAATGACCATAGACGATCCCCCCCCCCCCCCCACCCCACCCCCCTCCTCCTTCCCGAGTTTCGATATTTTGCGGGTCGGCGGTGAGAGAAGTTGAGTTGCAAGAGGTCTTCACACACGCATATACCGCGACTCAACGCCCGTAATTATAAAAATCTCTTCAATGCCTGAAAAATCCGTACACCACACTCAACTGCAAGAGGCAAAGAAACTCATGAGCCCCCGCAGATGCGGGGGCTCGTGAGTTTCTTTGCCTCTTGCTGACCCTATTCCCCTCCGTGTTCGTTCGGCGTGTTGAGTGAAGCGGTTACATCGAGTTTTATCTTGGGTGGCGTCTGGGGTTCCACACGTGTGGAAGTCCGGCAAATGTTCAAAAGTAAACTTTAATTTCTAATCACATCTGCTCATCTTCTGCACGTGCCCAACGGCAATCAGCGTGTCCTTCAGTATCGCCGTTATCAGGAAACAATACTGCCCACACACATCCATACGTTTATGATAACGCTGTGAAACCAACTATCTTTGCTTATCTGTTGTGTTTCCTTGTTGGTTCCAGACAGCAGGTCGCCTCCCCCCCCCCCCCCCCCCCACCCCCAATCGCTTGCACAGCAGTAACTTTTTTTTTTCAGCCTGCGCACACAGGCCAGCCTAAGTATATCGCGGTATACCCGTGAGCGGCCGTAGAGTCGGACCGCGCTATTCACTACGATAGCGGTATTGTGATGTTGAATTTTTACACAGACTCGTGAAGAAAATTCATCACTGTTAGCAAAAGGTCCTCGGGCCGACGTCAGCCTTAGCTGGCCCGCCCAACGACCTATTGCTCACCGGTCACCCTCGTGGGAGCCAGAGCCTTGTGCGCGAAACATCACATATACCGCGGCATACTGAAGCGCGTCTTATATATTGAGGTTGACCTGCACAACACTCCTAGTTACTCGAAGAATAGGATCTGCAGAAGCGACTTCACAGTGATGAAGACAAAAACATAAGACAAGAAAAGACAACACGAACGCTAATTGCAATGAGCAGTTGAGTTGCGAGCTTTAGTGCGGAGTGAGTGCGCAGCCAAGAAAGCGCAGGAGTTATTAAAAAAAAAAAAAAAGTTAGGCTCAACAAACCTACAGCTGGATACAGCACAACCATGACGGAGGGTTCAAGGGTAGTGTCTGAAATGGCGCCCGGCTTATCAGGCACCACCCTCATCTTACAAATATCTAACGGTCGATCAGAAACAAAAAAGCACTGCACCAAACTTGTAGTCGTTTGAAAGAGCGCATGACGTTTGCAAAAATTGCTTTTGGGACCGATACAATTAAAAAAAGAAAGAAATCAAGTCTCTAACAGAAAGCATGCTTTTTGTCTCTTAATGAACTGCACGCTTGTCACGCTCAGAGGAAATTAGAGGAAGAAGAAAAAGTGGTGCGTCTTTTACAGCAAAGAAAGAGATGCGTTGGACAAACTGCTTCTAAACATGGCATTACTTTGTCACATTTTCCAGACGTTTTTCCCCCCAATTCAAAACCACCAACATTATCAACTTCCACTGGCTGAAAAAAGAACGCTTCTTAACTCATTCTACCCCATCACCGAAATCCCCAAATGTTGCCGTTTCTCTGAAAACTGCGTGGCAGTGCAGAACACAGATCGACCATGATAGTTCAAGGGTGATGCCAGAATAGCTTGGCGCCTATGGGCGCCAAGCTATTCTGGCATCACCCTTGAACTATCATGGTCGATCCTTATCTTGCTGCGGTGTGTCTGGGGTAGAACGAGTTAAGCTAGAAACGCAGCTAAAGTGCTCTTAACACACAGAGGACTACGGCTGAATTTCACAATTCTGAGAGGAATCCATTAAAAAAAAAAAAAATAGACAACATTTCAGTTCAGGCGATAGATTGACCACGACAGTTCAAAGGTGATGTCAGACTAGCTTGGCGCCCGTACGGGCATCACCTTTGAACTGTCATGGTCGATCTCGCGCGTGCGTGCGTGCGTGCGTGCGTGCGTGCGTGGTGTGTGTGGCGTGTGTGGGGGAGGCGGGAATAGGGTAAGCAAGAAATCCATAGAAGAAAAGGAAAATTACAGACTTCAAACACGGCAGTGGTATGTTTTTATTTTGGCTCCTGGCCACAAGCAGCAGAGAAAATGCGTTTTACGGCAAATGCTTGATATTTTCTCCAGGATATTTCTGAGACTTCGAGAAGGGTGCGTCTTTTCTTTTCTTTTTCACCTGAAGTGGTGGTGAGAATGAGAGAGAGAGAGAGAGAGAGAGAGAGAGAGAGAGAGAGAGAGAGAGAGAGAGAGAGAGAGAGAGAGAGAGAGAGAGAGAGAGGCGGGGTGGAGTTTTTCCAGCGGGCTTCAAATTGTGTTCGTCAAGGTACAGTTTAATTAACCGTAAATTAGAAGTGGATTTTGGTGCAGTCATTCACAGGGGAGTACCTGTCGAAAGGGGGTGGGGGTGGGGTGGTGGTGAACGTTTTGTTTGGAACGTTTTACAAAAGAATAGATGCCCAGATTGTGATTTCAAAATTCTCACAATATCTTATCCGCTCCTGAAAGTGCGCTTCTGTCCCATGACTATCTACTTACAAATACAAAAAATGCATCCCACTTTCAGAATTCTCTACCAATCTCGTCCCCGATTCGACTTGGTTTGAATTTCAGTTACAAGAATGTTTTCTTTGATATAATCCGCAGCATTCCAAACGTTTTAGAGCTACGTGTACCTATACAACACACAGCTACATCTAAATTACTGCAGCTGCTTTTGTTTGTCTGTTTTGCAATAAGTCTAGACCAGTTCCTTTGGGAATCTCGCAGAAGTCTTCTGTTAGCGCAATTAGTATTTCCAGGTAGCTATATGACGTGACTCCCCACAGGCGATCTGCACAGATCCGCGTAAGCCCCCGCAAACTTGCGTGGGCTTGCGAGTATCCGTCTCTTGTTGACGCCTTTTACAGCTGTGTCTCTCAAGCGGAGGGAATATCTGATGCACAGTCTGCAACTGTGAAGATATTTGAAAGGCTGAGGAAGGTTTTTATGTAAGCGAACTGGAACGAATGAGTTCTCAGAAAGCAACAGGCCATAAGCCCGACGCTTGCCGCAACTGGGCTCAATTGCATGGGCGAGCTTAGTTCTGCGAAAGCCACCGAGCAAGGTGCTCCACTTTAGCGGAGCACCTTGCTCAGTGGCTTGCGCAGGACTGAGCTCGCACGTACAACTGACCCCCGCCTGGTCCGCTCACACCGAGTAATGCGCTGGCCAGCAATGGCCGACGTTGGCTAGGGGGCTTTGCGCTTACTGGCCTGGCATCTCAGCACATAAAAGGTATAGTGACTGCGAAGGAAACCGCCTGGAACTTCAAAGAAATCGTGATGCCCCCCAAAAACGTCGCAGTTTGATTTATTTGTGTGTGAAGCACTTGAAATCTCCCTTCCAGAGAACCGTGGAGAATTCGCTGTTACCCGCAAAGAAATGAAATGTTGAAATCAACTTCAAAGTACAGGGAGTAAGAATGTTTGGGTGGTACTCCCACAAAAAAATGATTTGACAAGTAGCTTTTTATCTTCAGATCTGCTCAGACGAAACAAGATTCAATTTACCTAAACCTACGATGAAGAGCTCTGGCACAAGTTCAATTTTCAAAACAGACAGAAATAAATATGGGAGAATTTTTTCCCCCTTTTCTGAGAAATATTTATTTTATCTTTTTTCAAAGCGATCAGCCCGTAGATGCAACATGTCGTGTTCTGCACATGTTAAAAAAACAAAACAAAAAAAATCTGCCAGGATCTATCCTCACTCGCCCTCACACATTACCAGGTTCCAGGCCGCATGGACACGAGCGAGATTCGAACCCAGGACCATCGAAAACGTGGCTCAAAACCGCTGGGGCCGTGACATCGCCTTCGGCTTTTTGCAGGTTCAGTGTACATCTGTGTTCCTAGCTCACTGTTTTGTAGTTGATCAGTGCCCGCGGTGCAAGACCGCAAATAATTCTATTTTGGCAGAAGGTGTGATCCCGAAAGAAGAGAGCGTCAGGCTTTCAGTTTGGAAGACTCCCTGGATAACGTTCCAGCCAGTCCCGTCTCCAGGCGAGCATGTTTGTTTTGCTGTGCGGTTTTCGTCTGTCTAACACTGAACCAGCGAGCCAAAGGTCCTCGGGTCGTGGTCAGGCCGCAGCTGGCCCGTGTTGCGGGCCAGCAGCGGCCTGACGACGGCCCGAGGGCCTTTGCTCACTGCACTGGCTACAGAAAGATAAGGGTGCAGCAGGGGTAAGCCACGCCAAACGGAATTTAAGTAAGCGCCATGCGGCCAAAACCTGCACACGACCAACGTTGGAAGGAACGCATGTTGATCTTTACCTCTGGATTGCTGCTAACGATGCCGCTCCGCAGAAGAGACGCGCAACTACGTCAGTAGCAGCCAAGGGGTTCATTGAAACAGCAGCAATGGCAACTGCAAGTCGGACCGGGGCACCGAGTCAACGGGCAAGTGCGTATGTACACAACACAGGAAAGACGAGCCAGAAAGAGTGTGAAGAGGGGGTGGAGGTGGGGGCGGAGGGTGGGGGTGGGTGGTGAATACATAGAAAGGATAGAAGGGTTGGCCAATAGAGGTAAAATAGGTACAAACGAGGTAACGTGCCAATTCAACACTGTCTAGCGAAACATGCGTCTACGTGGATGAAAACGGTAATCAAACTAAGTGGTCTGAATCTTTGTCCACACAGAAACACTATAGAGAAGCACACCATTGTCGTGCGAAACCGAAGAGTCAACTTCTTCCTAGAAAAGAATGGGTTCTAGACTGTCTGTAAGCGAATGGGATGCCATCTGCATGAGTGAGTTTAGCCCTGCGCCAGCCACTGAAGCAAGGTGACCCGCGATAGCGGGGCGGCTTGCTTAGTGGCTGGCGCAGGACTAAGCTCACTTGTGCAACTGACCCAGGGTGTTGAAGAACGGAGAGAAATGCACGGGATGCAGTCGACTGAACAAGCAGCATGCAAGCAAGCAAACAATAAATAAGTCTTACAGAAGTAGTGCACCAACAGAGACTCGAAGCGGCACCCCAACAGCCTCACAAGACAAATGGAAATGCACAGTTCAGCCAACGAAGACAACAGGCATCACTGCAGCAACGACATCATCATCATTGGCTTTAACAGCGGCGGCAGCAACAACAGCAAGAAATAGCGATGCGAGGCAAGGCGCGCTACAAGTCGAGTGTAATTTGAGAGTAGGA
>BTPG01000107.1:0-32145 GCA_036245525.1 Semisulcospira habei | reverse complement strand
GACCCTTCGCACCACGTGAATGTCATGTGTTTGTCTTGTGCTGTGTTTGTTGTCCGAGTGAATGCGTGTGTTTCACGTGAGCGTGCGTGTTGGGTTCAGTTCAGGGAGCTTTGAGTCGATTCACAAAAATTGGGTAAAATGTCTATATATAATGACCGGTCTTATTTATTATTATTAGTGAGATTTCCCACTTCCTCGTTCGTGATGTGATCTCTGTATGAAATGCCAAGCAGCCTTCGAAAACATCTCATTTCAGTGGCTTGTATCCTCCTTTCAAGGTCTGCTATGAGGGTCCATGACTCGCAGGCATACAAGAACACTGAGATGATTAAGGAGCGCATCAGTCTGATCTGCTCGAGTGTGATGTTTCTGTCCTTCCATATCTGATGGTCTTCAATCTTGTCAGTGCTGTTGTTGTCTGCGCAATCCTGGACAGTATTTCTGGTTTTGATCCCTCATCTGTCACAATGGCTCCTAAGTATTTGAATTTATTAACTGTTTCCAGTTAACGAAACCTCCCTATTCTTATTAGGGACAGCCAAGGGGTTTTGCCTATACAATATATGTATGCGGCACTGTCGTTTCAGTAACCTGAACTGCTCGTGGCTTATTCAGACCAACAGCCCGGAGCACGTGATTTTTCTGGAAGTATTCAGCATTGACCTGGAGCAGTCCCTGCACTGTGCCTACGACCGCATCACTGTTTATGACGGACGTAAGTTGCAAATTTAGTTCTGACTCTAAAAACAAAACCAGCGTAAAGGTATATTTTAAGTCTGAAATGAGATACAACAATCAACGTTTTTCGTCATTAGGTCTGAGCTAAAACACAGTATCAGTGTTATAACACTAATTTCCTGAAAAATTTAACTCATTCAAAGAGCCCCGCACCAATCCTTGCGGAAGTGTCGTATAGCTTTGCCGCAGTCGCGGGGGCTCATGAGGATCTATGTCTCTTGCAGTTGGGTCGTGTTCACTTTATCTTTCGGCGGTGAAGGTGTTAATTGTTAATGTGTCCACCCAGAGTCGAGCGCGGACACGACGCTGCTGGTGTTCTGTAACGACCCGTACCGCCCCATCTACAGCAGCGGCCAGTTCATGTTCATAGAGTTCATCTCCGACAGCTCGCGGGGCGGCAGGGGGTTCCAGCTTGGCTACAAGGCCGTGCACCTGGACATCCCCAACAGCAGTAAGTGCGTCTTGAGGCCGGGCGGAAAGTTGTGGGTGGAGTACATTTGTTCAATCGATCGATCGATTCATTCATTCATTCATTCATTCATTCATTCATTCATTCATTCATTCATTCATTCATTCATAGATAAATCAGCGCATTATATAGGCGCTTTATCTCAATTGAAAATCGGCTCAAAGCGCCGCCGCGAACTGAACCCGACAACAAGCACGCTCACGTGAATCACGCGCATTCACTCACACACTGTCCATAAACACAGAACACTCACGTGGTGTTTAGGGTCGTAATTCATATGCAATAGATTTCCCTGTCCCCCATAACCCGCCCGTCAGGGCCGTCCATTATCACTTCGGTGCCGTGGACGTTAAACTCGGAACTAATCGAATCGAATCGGTGTTTAAGGAAAGCTCAAGCGAGCTACTAAGGTTTTTGGGATTGCAAATCGTTTGTATTTGAAATTTGATTAAGTGGGCTGAAACTGATACCAAAGTCGTGGGGGAGGAAGAGCCGGAATACCCGGAGAAAGAACCCCCGACGTTCGCCCTAATTAACGGTGACACTTGCTAGAGGAGAAAAATCCGACGCTGGAACCGGGTATCGAATCTCGCACCTCTAGCATTGGTGGCAGGCGCTTTACCGCTGCGTCACGGACAGCCTCATTGATTCATTCATTCATTCAACAGAGCGTCCAGGCAGCCAAACAGATACCCAATGCGCAAAAGGCCATCGGGCCGACGTCGGCCGCCGTTGGTCCGTGCACAGACTTGCGCGGGCCAACGGCGCGTTCGCGGGCCAACGGCGGCCGACGTCGGCCCGATGGCGTATGCGCACTGGGTAATACGTCGCTTCTGTAAAAGCATAGCACTATCAACCACCAACCACGACCTGTTGAACACGAGTCATATATCGCTGTCACCCCAGGGAACAACAAGTCTTCGCGCCGACGTCTGCCACAGTTGGCCTACGCACGAATGCCAATTATTAATTTATAATTGTTTGTGTTTGGAGAACAATCGTTGTGAGACATTTTTTGTAACCCCTTGACTGCTGCTGACAAAACCGCTCAGCGAAAAAGACGGATTTCATCCCAAAGTCTACCGTATGAGTTGTGGTTGGAACTCACATGCGTTTATCTTTTAGGAACATTCAGAGTCGTTCATATTTTAAAGCTTATTATGCTGATCCATTTCCTTCCTCTCTAGGCCAACCTCTGATCAACACACACGTCGGCGCACAAAAATACTAAGACGGACACACGGCGCTTCCCGCCTTAGTCCCTGATCACCTCAGTGCAGAGGGACCAAAAAATGGATAAAACGAACGAACTTCCCGCCATTAGTATGCTATGTGTAGCGACAGGAATCCATCTCCTCAGCTACTCTAACCCACTCTCTGATCCACACACTGGCACACAGAAATAAAGACGGACACACGGCGAATCCCGCCATTTTGTAAGCTCTGTGGTCTGGCGTAGCATAGCTATTCTGAAGAAGAATAATAGCGCGAGCAGCGAAAGGACGTCACTTCAAGCTTCACGTCATGGCATCATTAGTCCCACGAAGCCGTCTCAATCATAGTGACGACTCGATGTTATACGTCACTCATCGCAGTACTAATATTTGACGCATTAGAGGATCAAACTTTGCAATTTTCTTCAGTGCTGATTGCCACACCTAGGGCTTACAGGTTACAATTTGACCTAATCCTACCCCAGAGCCGGGACAAACAGCAGGCCTATGCAAACACTGTTTATGAAAAATCATGCGGGTATTATTGAGAAGACAGCTTTTTAGTAAAATAAAAATTAAAGTTTTGTTAGCTATTTTACAAATGACTCCGAAAACGTGGTGCAGAAAATTGTCTGATTTTCACACCTAGGGCATACAGGTCACAATTGACCTAATCATACCCGACAGCCGAGACAAACTATAGGCTTATGTAAATACCGTAAAATGCAAAATCATGCGAGTATTAATAAGAAGATTGTTTGTGTTTTTTTGGTAAAAAAGATTCAATTGTTTTAAGATTAATCCAAAATAATTTGTGAAATTAATCCCAAAAACGTGAATATATATATATATATATATATATATATATATATATATATATATATATATATATATATATATATATATATATATATAATATATATATATATATATATATATATATATATATATATATATATATATATATATTTTAAATTATCACTCAGAAAGTTCTAGAGATACAATGCTGGTTAACGAACTCATTCAATATTTCTCTTTTATCAAGCTATACGCAAAATATCTAGTAAAAATAAGAAAAAATACGGACTCCAGTGTGGATCAACCGGTTTTTGTGAAACGGCCATTTTCTAACCAATGAGCATCTTAATTAAAAAATAAAAAAAACAAAAGCCTCGAGATTATTCCTTTAGGGATAATATCATACAATTTCAAGCTTGCGAGTCCTCAAACGCCGGCTCTAGTCGCTGTCACACACACACACACACACACACACACACACACACACACACACACACACACACACACACACACATATACACACACACACACACACACACACACACACACACACACACACACACACACACACACACACACACACATACGGCGCTTGGCGCCAAAACTGAGACGTTCTCTAGCAAGGTTTGCATAGCTAGACGTGACGTCATTTTTATCTTGTTACTTCTTTGCCAGAATTTCTGCCCTGCACGCTAAAAACGTCATGTGCAGGCTCCGGAATGCGCTCCGACAAGCCCCATTTGAAAGTCTACCGTATTTTCAATACGGTAGGCAAAAAGGACTTTCTTTTTTATGCTGGTCCACTGCGTTTGTTTTCAGATCAGCACTGGCAGTGTTACTCTCACCAACCCCTTCTGCTCCACGCCCCGGAGGTGTTCGGCAGCACGATGATGCAGTTCATCTACTCTCCTGGATACCCCTCCAACTACAGGGAGTAAGTTTTGAACCGCGCAGGCCTACCCTGTGAATGTGCAAGACATGCAGTCAGTCCATTTTCATTGTAATACAACGAAAAGCTCGCAGTTTTCGCAAGAAATGGGCTTTAGTCTATTACTGTCCGTTGCCTTGACAGGGTAAAGATGTAGGCCTACATTAGTAATGACTACTGTTTAAAGGGGCTCACCCGACCTTTTTTAAGGCTTCAGTTTGCAAAAAGCTTTTACTGGGCTTCAGTATACATACCCACTTAGACAGTGACCACTCTACTGTCCCACCAAATGCTTTCTTTCGTCCGTTCAAAGCGAAAAGAGACCCACCGGAATTTTCTGACGGGACACGTAAAACAATTGCTTCTGATAGGCGATGGTAGCTGACGTCATAACTATTCTATACGACCTTAGGTCATCTGCATAAATATAACCAATCAGAGACAAGATGGCGGATGAACCAGCGAAGAAAACAGAAAAGAAAGTATCATCGACTCGCGCCGCCAATGACAGACTCGGAATTGAAGAGAGATACCCCTAAGTAGAATTGACATCGGACAAGGAAATATGGACATGTGGCAACGCGTAAAGCAAGAGCTTGGCTTGACCGCCCATCCGAAATTTGTCACCTTCCTGCTCTGTAAATCAGTAAGTAATCTACGGTCTTTGTCGATCTTCCTATAGTTCCGCGAGCGCTAGTGATTTTCAGAATTCATGATCTTCAGTAGAATGTATCTCTTACTGATTTCGCAAGATTTTAAACCTGTTGTATCATATAGGTACCAGCTAGTTATCACATTTTATGTTGCAAGGATCTGAAAACTACGGTGTGTGTCAAAGTTGCACATCGCTGGTCGTAACACGTTTTTGTCTGTTCGGGCTCTCATTCACTCGATTCACAGAGGTAATGTCATTCTGCTGCGATGGCGCATTTGTCGTTTCCAAAGATGCTTTCAATGTGTGAGATGTGAAAAATGACTGCAGTGCAGAAAGTGGGTTCTGTTTCGAGGGGTAAAGGATCAAAGGTCAAACTAGGCACCGTGGACGCTCGCTCGCTTTGCGCGGAGACTAAAGTCAAACAAGCCACGCCCTCGGTGTACGGTGCAGCACGATCGTTACTAGTAAATACTAGCAGGTCAAGCGGAACCCGCATTGTGATTTTGACAGCATAGCGAGTATGGAAGGTTTATTCTACATTCTCGTGGAAAATTACGTCAAAGGAATGCCGACACATGTACACTGACACGTGTGTACACCACACCGATGACCTCGTGACCTGCAGTATTGTGATACCGGCACTGATAGTCGGCCGGGTCAGTTCTGCCTTGTGACGTAGGCTCATAAACATGCATATTCAATTCAAAATAAGGCCGATGCAGACGATAAATCCGCGACTCGGGTATAAAAACAATAATTCACCCTCCAATCGATGAATTTCGACATTTGGCATTGTACTTACATCATAAAGCTCTAAGATAGTACACAAAGGACCCATACAAATACTGGCGGTCAGCAGTATCTGTTGCAGACAGTTTTCTGACTGTGTTGAGATGCTTGATCCTGGGGAATATAACTTTAATTTACAGTCGTACAGGAACCCAATGACTTAGCTTTACCTCCCCTGAAAATGGGATGATGATGATGATGATAATGATGATAATAATAATAATAGTAATACAAATTACTTCTACTACTACTACTACTGCCGCTACTAATACCAGTCATTATATAGGCTCTTTACCCGATTCTGTGAATCGGCTCAAAAATCAAAGCGCCGCGAACTGAACTCAACACGCACGCGCACGTGAAACACACGCATTCACTCTGAAGACAAACACATTACAAGACAAACACAGGACATTCACGTGGTGCGAAGGGTCAGCGGTTTCGGAAATTGTATTCGACTGTGTTTGAAATGTATAAAGTAGCCTGAAACCGGTATCAAAGTTAAAGAGAAAAATGCACTTGCTTTTCGGCCTTGCTAACATATCAAGAGTCCGAAATAGCTCAGGCGATTAAGCGTCGGAGCAGGAGAGCGAAGGGAATCGCCAGGTCGTGGGTTCGAATCCCGGTCCCGGTAGCTGGACTCGCAATCCAGGGGGAAAAGACGCGCTTGTTCAATAACATGTCCGTTGAAGGGTCCTGGTAAATCAAAGTTGCACAGTTGGAGTGCGCCTGAATTGATCTGTGTTCAGGTCGTACTCCATAGGCAATAGATTTCTCTATCCCCCATAGCCCGCCTGTCAGGGCGGTCCATTATCACTTCGGTGCCGTGGACGTTAAACCCCAAACTAACCAACCTAACAGGTCAAGGTCAGTATTACGCGGCGCTCCGGTAATACAGTAGAGCGATATTGCGGTATGTAACGCGCAACAGGTCTCTGGCTCCCACGGGTTGCCCGGTGAGCAAAAGGTCCTCGGGCCGACGTCAGCCTTAGCTAAGTCTGACGTCGGCCCGAGGACCTTTTGCTTTCCAAGTGTTTATTTATTTATTTATTTTTTGGTGTTGTTCACAAGTCTATGTAAATTCAGCACTACGACAATGCAAATCGCGAATGACTCTGTGTGACTTGATGGCTGTCGGGTACCGCGCTACACTGAGGCTGACCTGTATATTTTATGCGTGCAGTAACTGTCACAGTACGTGGCGTATTCAAGCCCCAGACATCACGTACGTGGTGAAACTGGAGGTCCTGTTTCTCGACATGGAGGAGTCGCCAGGCTGTTCGGACGACAACATCACAGTCTTTGACGGATGTCGGTATTCCTTTCTGTATCAAAATTGTAGTACTTCTAGGTACTAAACCCTTAAAATATAATGGTAGCCGTAGTTCTTCTATAATGGTCGCCGTAGTTCTTCTATTTTAAAGAAATTGCCAACAAAGAAAGAAACGCGCTTAGAAAAGACAAGTACAACAAACGCTTGTTGATCTGAGTTCTCCCGTTGTAAGGTGTCATGGCTAAAAAAAGAAATATTCAAGGCTGTTATATTCAGCAGAACGTATAACCCTTTTAGCCCCAAAGTCCCATTTCTCAAATTTTGGAAGTGTTGCCTAATGGCTATGCACCAGTTGCTTCAATCTAATCTGGCACTACGCTTGAATTATCATGGTCAATCCATCTCCTGCTGCTAGGACTAGGGGCTAAATGGGTAAATTACTCATGAGAAGGATCATTTACAAGTCAGTACACCTCCCCCCTCCCCCACCCCCCCCCCTCCTCTCCCCGGGACTGTCAAAACAAACGTCAACTGTATCTAGACTTTGTAAAGCAGAACCTATATTAACCAATTCGCAAGAAAAAAAAAAGTGGTCTGAATGTAAAAGACAGCTCTCTTTAAAGTACCATTACGCATAAACCTGAAGACACATTTCAGCACCATTTGTGCTAGTTATGCTTTATCGACACACCTAATGAACGTAAGGAGCAGTTTGGACACGCAGCAAAAGCGCACGCGCAATCGCACGTGTGTGTTCTGCGCTGTCGTTAGCGTGTCAATCTATTTTTAGCTGTTTCCCGTACTGAAAGCGTTGTATTTTTAGAACGGAGTGGAACCAATGTCAGGTTACTTGATATAAAGATGGCGTGTGCTGAACTGGATTCTCCTGTGTCTAAATGAACCATATCTAGACCTGTGTGTAGCGTTTCGTAACCATCTGTTACAGAAGTGTATTTTTGAACAGTTACGGCGGTAGTGGGCCTTTTAAAAAAAAGTGTTCTAGGGCAAAAACTGTCACTGTCAGTAGAGACTACAGCTGTCATGAATAATAATAATAATAATAATGGCAACTTATATAGCGCTTATCCTTAAATAAGCTCTAAGCGCTTTACAAATAAAGAGTGGGAGTGGAGGGGGTCATAAAACCAAAGAAACAACGGATTCTACAATACACACTCGCGCGCACGCACACACACACACACACACACACACACACACACACACACACACACACACACACACACACACACACACACAGGTGCATAATGACAAAGAACTGAGCTACATTGGGGTATCGAACAGGTGGGTCTTAAGGGCAGATTTAAAGGCAGTGAATGAGGAAGAATGTCTGATAGGTAGGGAGTTCCAGACAACAGGTCCAACGTGCGCAAAACAACGGTCACCTCTGGTTTTGTATTTGAAGAGCGGGACTCTGAAAAGGCGCGTGTCACTACTTGAACGGAGGGAGCGGGAGGGAGTGTATAGTTGAAGAAGATCAGCGAGATAGGCAGGGGTAGAGTAGTTAATAGCTTTGTAGCACAGACAGGCGATTTTGTACGAGACTCGTGCTAAAAAATTATCTCGGTACCATTCAGGTTGCTACAGCCATATGACGGTCCCTAATGACAGCCCAGTGCGCAAAGGCCATCGGGTCGACGACGGCCGCCGTTTGACGTGCGCGGGCCAACGGCGGTCGGACGTCGTCCTGAGGGCCTTTTGTGCATTAGGCTAGGTGATCTTTCGTAAGGGCGGTATCTCAAAATAGGTTCCGTTGTTATTAGATTTTTCTGTCAAATGTAAACGATATCTAAAGGCCCCGCTACACGAGCCCGGTTTTGAGGCCGATTCCCGATCAGTTTTCGAATCGGTAGGTGATCGGGCCGGACTAAAAAACGTGTGTACTGCCACACATTTCCCGACTTGTTTAGCCGACCGGTTTGAACCGAAGATCAAAGTCGTACCTGTTCTGCAAAATGACAACTAGTTTTGACAGTGATGATGATGTGCTTGCATTATCAGCAGTTTTGCATCATCGTATTCGGGAAGAGGCGTGCGAAACATCAGCACTGAACGGCGATGGTACTGATCACAACAGGCGTGTTCCACCATCTGCAAACCGTGCTGAAACGACATGATTTGCGAGACGCGCTCTGATTGGTTGAAGCTTACGATCGGGACCGATTCGGATCGGAAATATAGAGCAGGTTCTAGTCACCCGATTCCCAGCCGATTGGGACCGGATCGGATAATTGACGTCATCCGATCGCAAACCGGCCCGTGTGGCGGGGCCTTAAAAGTTGTCTTTTAGTTTTTTAACGTAACCTTTTGCTATACGAACCAAACAAAGATAGAAAACAAAACAAAATACAGAACAAAAATTAAAACGAAACAACAACATTCTGTTGCTGTTTTGTTTTAGTTTTCTTTGTTTAAAGTGTCATTTCACTTGTGTTTGTCTGGCAGATTCCACATATTCCAAGCTACTGCGGCGACTGTGCACTGACCTGGAACAGGTTCTCTACAGCACTGGCCAGTTCATGTACGTGGAGTTCCGCACTGATGAAGCGGACAACGGTCGGGGCTTCCAGCTCAGCTACGAGGCAGTGTCGCGCTCCAGGGTTCCCATCTCGAGTAAGTGCACACCATATTTTATCAGCAAGAGGCATAGAGCCTCATGAGCCCCCGCAGGTGTATTGATGTCAATGAAGCTTGCCAGAGGCCGCCGCAGTTCACTGCCGAGAGAAAATGAACACTACCCAACCACAAGAGGCATAGATCTTCATGAGCCCCCGCGAACGCGGGGGCTCATGATGATCTACTCCTCTTGCTGATATCACTTTGTATCCATGTTCCTAGGAGGGTTAGGGGTCTTCGACGTTGATTTCACAATGATTTCAAAAGCACACCCGGCATTCACTGGCGGTGAAGAGGTTAACATGGGTACTTGTTCATGCTCCTGCAGCACCCGACCCGTGGACAACGGTCACCTACGGCACGAACACGTACTGGCAGGACGCCCTCAACACGCGCGCGCTGATCGGGGGTCTGTTTGGCGGGGCGCTGCTCATCCTCATCTTTCTCTCGCTGTGCTGCTACTGTCTACGCTGGCGAACCCCGCCCCTGTCGGCCAGAACGCCACTCCCCCACCGTCCGCCTTTCGCCACCACCACCACCACCCCTCCCGTGCACACCAGCACGGTGTACCAGAACAACAACGCTGTCTTCATGGTGACGGGGCCGTCCGGCGGCCAGGCCTGGTACTACCCGGGTGGCATCGCCGGAGCGACGAACCCGGGGTACTCGTCCTTTACCGACGCTCCTCCTTCGTATTTCAGCATAGTGCAGCACGTTCCGGGGACGAACCAGCCTAAGCCGGTAGTGACGAGGCCGATGACGAGTCCGGTACCCAGCACCGCCCCGCCTACATACACGGACGCCATGTTGGTATCACACCCGCCTTCCACCCCCTCTAGCCCCACCAGCGCCACCCCCATCCCCACCTTTAATACTGTTCAGTCGAGTCTCACGGCCCCCAAACCCAAGATTCCGCAATCCACTGCGAATGAGCTCTATTCTAGCCCGAGCAGTCTGCCTTCCACCCAAAGCAACACATCTAGCACGCCCACCAATCTTAACAGCACCCCATCATCCTCTATGGAGGTGATCTTCATATAACCACGAATTATTTCTAAATCAGAATTAGATACAAGAACGAGACGACGAGATAGTCACAGTTGTATGTAAGAAAAATTTCAATATCGTTATTCTTTCTTTCTTTTTGCCTACCGCAGTTGAAAATACGCGGTAGACTTTCAAATGGGGCTGGGTCGGAGGGCATTCCGGAGCATGCTCGTGACGGTTTTTTTTGGCGTGTGGCGCAGAAATTCTGGCAAAGAAGTAACACGATAAAAATGACGTCACGTCTAGCTACGCAAACCTTGCTAGAGAACGTCTTTTTGGCGCCAAGCGCCGTATATGTGTGTGTGTGTGTGTGTATGTGTGTGTGTGTGTGTGTGTGTGTGTGTGTGTGTGTGTGTGTGTGTGCGTACACCAAATGACTGAACTGGGTTACTTTCTTTACCATCCTTATGCAATCTGGGTCTGTGTAAAATTTTGGGTGGCCAGATCAGACACCCATTTTTTCTGAGGGTTGTTTCTGTATTATCTTTCATTCAAAATTCAGAAAAAAATATCAAAATACGATGTGCCCATTTTAACAGATTTACTTCATCGTTGTGTTTCAGGGATGCCCTGGGCCTGTGTGTGGACACGGAAGCGGCCGGAGTGTTTTCAGATCAATTTGATTGGTCCAACACCGATGAACGGAGTTCCTTCCCTTGCTTAAACGTCTTTCGTCTCCAACGGACGCACCGGTCATTCTCTCGCATTTGCAGAGGTATTTTATGCAATATTTCTTAGTTAAGAGCACGCCCAAATGTACTTGTTCAGTGCAGTTATTTAACTGAGAGATGCCTCCAATCCCCGTACCCGTTTGGCCCAGAAAAATAAGGCGTCTGCTTTCAAACGTGTCTTCGGCCGCACCGGCCGGGCCTGACCGTTGAGTCTTGTAGTAAATGATAATAGAACCCCACGATTTTAACAAAAGCTTTCTTCTTCAATGAAAGGAATTCGTTCAATAACCCCATTACAAGGTCAATCTGCCACGCGATTTTGTTTCTTCTTTCTTTTTTTTTTCTGACGTGTTAACTTGCCACATGCATGCACAGTAACTATCAGTTGACTTTTTTTTTTTTTAAAAACAAAAATGGCGCCAGATTTCAATCCTCGTTCGCAAAACTGCCTCGCGATTCGAAGAACGAACGTCCACAAACAGGTCTCGTTTAGGAATGTGCAACTGAAGTATCGCTTTTTACTGTATTGCCAGTTTTTAGTTCTCAGGGTCACCCTGGTCAGCCCCACAGGGTGGGTTTTTCTCTCAATTCTGGGGCATGCATGTGTTTCTGTCTACCCTTTGTCCATTCACCTGTATAAATTTGCCTTTTTAAAACTCTCCCTACTGTCTGCACTGCCTGTAGCTCTTGATATTGGATGTGTGTTGCTAAATGGTCTTAGCTTTATGTCTTGGCCCCATGTGTTAGGTTTATTTAACTCATTCTACCCCAGACACACCACGGCAGGATAAGGATCCACCATGATAGTTCAAGGGTGATGCCAGAATAGCTTGGCGCCTACGGGCGCCAAGCTATTCTGGCATCTCCCTTGAACTATCATGGTCGATCTGTGCCCTGCACTGCAATGCAGTCTTGAGAGGACAGGGGCAAAATTTAAGGATTTTGGTGTTGGGGTAGAATGAGTTAACGTATTTGACCGGCAGGCGACATACATGGCAATGTTCTGTTTAGGTGGGTTTTTTTTCACAAGCAGTGCAGGCACGTCCTGAGAAAGCCTAGTGGCTGTCGGGACGTTAAGCAATGTACAATCAATCTGATTCAAAATGTCAGTTGGTTTACATGGTTGTATTGGACATGTTCTCAGCAACACCATTTTGGTCACACCGGCTCAGGACTTTCTGGCACACACCCAGCGCCGGATGGCAGCAGGATGTCCAAACCCATCGGGATCTATGCTGCAGAATCATGGCCCCCCAGCCTCTGCCACAGAGGGTGCGTCTGGTAGGAGGGTGCATGGACGGCAGCGGAATGCCCCCAATTACAAACTGGTAAGTAAAGTGATTCTATGATCATCTTCATTTTATTGGCTGGCGTGCGTGCGAAGCAAAAGTGAGTTTATGTTCTGGGCCACTGGTCGTCCGTCCGTCGTCCATGGTAAACTTTAACTCATTCTACCCCAACACCAAAATCCTTAAATTTTGCCCCTGTCCTCTCAAGACCGCATTGCAGCGCAGGACACAGATCGACCATGATAGTTCAAGGGTGGTGCCAGAATAGCTTGGCGCCCGTAGGCGCCAAGCTGTTCTGGCATCACCTTTGAACTATCATGGTCGATCCTTATCCCAGGGTGGGATTCTTCCGCGTTTCCGCGGATTTCCGTGGAAATTCTTTCACAATTCCGCTGAAGCATATTTATTTTCCGCGTCTAATAACAACAAAAAAGACGAGAAAAAAAAAAATCTTCTTAAATGGCAAAAAAATCTCAAATGGGTTGGATTTGTATGTAGTTTGGTTCACTATCGCCCGACACTTCCGGTAGCTTTAGGTCGCAGTGGAAAATGGCGGTGAAAAAGGATATTGTCCAAGACAGAGTGCCGTTTAGTGTGCATCTGAACATAAACTGGTACGCACATTCCATTTTTATACTGCAGATCAGGAGTGTCATAACAAAGTCCATTTTCGGGTGTGTTTGGTCTCGCTCCCCCTGTCGGTTTTTGGATACTTTGGCGAACGGTGGACACGCGTGCCTATCCCCCCCCCCCCCCCCCCTGTCGTTTGATTTTTCGGCCGCTGAAAATGAAGGACATGAAACCACCCCCCCACCACCACCCCCCCCCCACCCACCCACCCACCCACCCACCCCCCACCAATGTCGTTTGATTTTCCGCGTTTTCTTTCTTACTAGAATCCCACCCCTGTTATCCTGCTGTGGTGTGTCTGGGGGTAGAATGAGTTAACGGTGGCATTTTCTCGGAGACTATTCAAGCCACATTCTTCAAGCTTGGCCCAAGGATACTTTGTGGCAAGACCTTTTTAAACATGCCAATTTGAGTGACCTCTCTCAAAGGGTCACGCAGGGTTGACAAATGTGTGAAAACTGCTTGCATTTTCAGAAAACGTGGATTTTGACTGCTGCAGAAGCCAGCCCTCGTCACCGAGGTCACACATATGTAAATCGGTCATACACGGGATTACTCTTTTTATTCTTGTGCAAGGCCCCTTTAAACCAAAATTGGGCTGTTTCTGTTTCTAAGGCAGCTTTGGTTTTAATCTTTCTTTCTTTCTTTCTCCAGTTGGCAAATGGCGCCTGGGATGGACCCGAGACTGAGAGCAGTGCCAGCGCATCGCAATACGAGGGCAGTGATGACGAGGAGTTTGTTCCTGGCTCGAGCTCACCGGATTCAGAGGGTGTGTCAGCATCAATTGCTGGGATCTCGGACATAGACAGTATTGTATCGACTATGTTAGATTTCATCAAAGTGGCAGGTTTGGGGTGGCCAGGTGTTGGTGACGCTAGTACCAGCAAGGTGCAGTGTGCGTTAGGGGGTGGCAATGAGAATGTGGATAGGCAGGAGGAACATGATGCTGGAAAGAGTGGGGAAAGAGCACTTACAGAAGAAACGGGTGTGCACGTGTCGCAGAGAGGGAAAGGAAAGTACAAATGGGACAAGAAACATGCATGCAAATTGTGTGGCAAGCTTGTCTTGAAAATGAGCACGCACTTACAAGATGTCCATGCAGATGAGGCTGACGTTGCTAAAATTTTGTCGATGAAAAAAGGGACCAAGCAGAGACGTCGAGCATGGATCAGACTACAAGATGAGGGTGATTACATGCATAACGTTGCTGTTCTTCAAAACAAATCCGGATGTTTGATTCCTAAGTATCGCACCAAAACTAGTAAGGCAGACGACCTTCTCGCCTGTAGCCATTGCAAAGGGCTCTATCAAAAAAAGCTGATCTCTGTACACTCAAAACGTTGCTGTCAGAAGCCAGGAGGGTTTCAGATCACTCGGCGAGGGGACGCCGCTCGCCGTGGTCGGCTCATGCTTCCAATACCCTTAGACGTTGAATTTTCCTTCTACCACAAGGTCTTGGCTACCCAGAGAGATGATGAGATAAGCCGTCTCATCAGAACTGACCCCTTGCTTCTTGAGTATGGAAAGAGATTATTTGACCGCAGGGACATTGAAGAACACACGGCTGGACAAATCAGCTCCAGGATGCGGGAGTTAGGGAGACTGTTGAAGATTATCAGAGTGAGGTCAGAAATGAAAATCGCAAGTTTAAATGCTGTGATCAATTCAGCTAGCTTTGATCATGTTGTCCTGGCTGTAAAAGAGCTAGCAGATTTTGATGAGGACACACATCAGTTCAAAAAAGGCAATCTCGCAATGCGCATAGGCCATGCTTTGAAAAAGTGTTCACAGATCAAACAGTCACAGGCATCCAAACAGCTTGGACAGGGTTCAGACGACAGGTGGCGACAGGAGCTCTCTGAGGCGCAGCGGTTTGACTCTGTCTTCAACGGGGACTGGTATGATTGTGTGTCCGCTACAGCAGCCCAGTCGGTCGGGAAAATGACCATGAACAAACCCAAGCTGATCCCATCATGTGAAGATGTGAGGAAGGTCCAACAGCTTCTTGAGACAAGGATGGTTTCGGAAGATTATCCGACAGTGGTTAAAGCAACTCTTTGTGCTGTATCACTTTTCAACCGAAAACGAGGGGGAGAAGTTCAGAGAATGAAGGTGTCAGACTTCCAGAATGCTAAGATTGGATCGATCACCAATCAAGATATCTTGAAAGGTCTCACAGAGGTTGAGAAGAAAATGGTGAATCATTTTCAGCGAGTGGAAATCAGAGGCAAGTTTAATAGGAGTGTTCCCGTTTTGCTGACGAAGAAGATGATGACAACTGTGGACAGAATCCTTCAAATGAGGCAATCGGTGCCAGCTCTCGCTGATTCCCAGTACATCTTTGCCACACCTTCTGGTCAGAGGCCTTACAGAGGCCATGATGTTCTGAAGGCCCATGCCCTAGAAGCAGGGGTGTCATACCCAGCCATGTTCACATTTACTCAGTTGCGGAAACAGGTTGCAACTTTGGCTCAGTCAATGGCCATCTCGGAGTTAGACCAGGATCAGCTGGCAGATTTCCTTGGCCATGATATTCGGATACATCGCCATATCTACCGCCAACCTCAAGACGTCCTTCAAAAGGCAAAAGTGGCAAAGATTCTTCTGTCAGTTAACAATGGGATGACAGATTTTGAGAGTTGCATTAGAGCTGAGCTGGGCGATGATGAAGAGATTGACTTTGACAATGAAGACGCATCAGAAACTGGCAGAGAGGTCTCGGGGGGAACAGCACCTGTGAATGAAGCAAGTAGCAAGTCAGCAACACAGGAATCGATGAGCATGACGGAGAAAAGACGTCCAGAGCCTGATGACAATCTAGATAGTTTTGATGATGACAGTACTGCGTCAGCTCCTGTTCGAAAGAAAGCTAGATTTACAAGAAAACCATGGGGGGAAGCTGAAGAGAAAGCTGTTCAAACTCGTTTCAAGACACACCTCGTCATGAACAAACTTCCTGGAAAGGCCGAGATACAGTATGCAATGGCGCTGGAACCTGCACTTAGACATAGGCGCTGGACAAACATTAAGGATTACGTCCGCAACAGACTGAAAAAGTTACAAAAGAAATGAATTGAGCCGCCACTCGCAGCATTTTCGATTTCATACAGATTTATTACATCAGTGTTATTATTGGGGTGGTTTCAGCATGTATAGCCTGCTTTTTTTTTTTTTTTTTTTTTTTTTTTTTTTTAATCTGATGGGACGCCTGGATCATTTGTGACCCTCTCTCTCACAAAATCAGTCTTAAGAACTCGCATTTTGGATGTTTTGACATATATGCATTTATGAAAACTACAGTGTTTGCTGATTACTGTGATATATGACTGTATGCTGTAGTGCAAAAATTGTAAAAGCTGTTCTTAAGTGTTTAAAGTTGTTAAAGCCTCCGGCGGCCATTTTGAGAAAACAGCCTGGTGAAGTTTCTGTGTGCAGCATAATTGGGGCCAAGGGCAGACTTTTAAAATCATTTTTTACCTATTTAATGGCATTTTTCATGATAAAGATTTTAACCATACGATACTTTGGTGTATGTAGAATACATTTCTCCCAAAAAGTGAAAATGCCCCAGATTGACCCCCCCACCACATATTATTGCGTGTAGTGCTGATTGGCTCGCTGCGAGTTAAGACTGGTTTCGTGAGAAAGGGTCACATTTTGTATACTGTATAACCTTTGGATTTGCAAAACGAAACAGCCGGCTGGGGACAAAAGACAATATAATAAGATAAGAAAACCATTGACAATGTAAAAATTGATTACAAGAGTGTTATTGGGGGGGGGGGGGGGGATCATTTTGTAATATACTGCATGCCATTTTAAAAACTCTGCAAATGAAAGAATCAGAGCATGGAATTTTCCTCTTTTTGGCGGATTTCCGCTTAAATGAAGCTGCCATTCCGTCGAATTTCCGCCGAAAACAAAATCGTAAAGTCACTATTCCAATACCGTGTTTCGTGATCTTTATGTGGCGGATATCCCCAAATCGCGTATTGAAAATTGAGCGAGGCGTTAGCTTTAGCTCGCACAGGTCACTTCCGGTCTTCAGTGGAGTCGTAGTCTGGTCAAAATACGGCGAAGAGAAAATACTTAAACGCGGAGACAGAATAGACGTCAGACGATTCTGCAGCCAAGAATATTTGGAGATGGACTTGGCTCGAGAAAAGCGTAAACGACGAGCTCCGCGCTCAGTGTATTCGCAAGTTAGCGGCCTGTGGGCAGGCGTATTGCCGCGAACTGCGCAGAGTTGATATTAACTACGCGGCCGCGTAGCACTTGATGCTCACGTGTCTACAGCGAAACACAAGAAAGCTAAAAGCAGTGCCATTGGAAATATTACTCATGATGGTGAATAAATTTATTACAATGTATTTTTTCCCAGTAAAGTTTGATGAAATTATGTTGAAAAATCTATATAACCTTTCTCCAGCTCAGTGACCATGGTACATAGTATTAAATAAGAGATAAAAGGAATCCATACTTACAGCTGATTAAGCAGAGATTATTAAAGAAAGTATATATATTATATAATTAAACTCAAATTTTAAAAAAAAATGGAAAGACATTCAGATGTATTTTGAATAAGCATTTGGATATAAATATTCTGTTGAATACTTTGTTTTAGTATAACTTTTAAACCTTTGACACAAAAAATAAAAAGTGCACCCCAAAAATAAGAAAAAAAAAGCAAGATTTTTAGGTGGTTAAACTGCTCAGTTTCTCTCTAAAATGCACCAGATTGCACAAATTTTAATGTAAATTTTCAAAATTTTTTCCGGGGGGGCATGCCCCCGGACCCCCCTAGTGAAAAGGGGTAATTCCATGCTCTGAAGAATGGTTGGTTGTACTGCCATACCATTTTGCAAATGAAAGAATGGCTGGTTGTTTGTTGGAGACGAAAGACGTTAAATAAAGGCTGAAGTTTCAAGTGATTTCTTATGTTGTCAGTTAGTTAATTAATGTCGGTGTTCTGTTCTGTCATTTTAACTCGTTCTACCCCAAGATCGGAATCCCCAAATGTTGACGTCGTCTTCAGAAGACTGCGTTGCAGTGCAGGACACAGATCCACCATGATAGTTCAAGGGTGATGCCAGAATAGCTTGGCGCCCATAGGCGCCAAGCTATTCTGGCATCACCCTTGAACTATCATGGTGGATCTTTATTTTGCTGTGGTGTGTCTGGGGTAGAATAAGTTGAGCCCAATGTTGAAGTCGTCTTGAGAAGACTGCGTTGCAGTGCAGGACACGGATCCACCATGATGGTTCAAGGGTGATGCCAGAATAGCTTGGCGCCCATAGGCACCAAGCTATTCTGGCATCACCCTTGAACTATCATGGTGGATCTTTATTTTGCTGTGGTGTGTCTGGGGTAGAATAAGTTAAGCCCAAATGTTGAAGTCGTCTTCAGAAGACTGCGTTGCAGTGCAGGACACAGATCCACCACGATAGTTCAAGGGTGATGCTAGAATAGCTTGGTGCCCATAGGCGCCAAGCTATTCTGGCATCACCCTTGAACTATCGTGGTGGATCTTAAATTTTGCTGGGGTAGAATAAGTTAAGTGTTCGTTTCTTCGTCTGGGTCTTTTTCTATCTTTGATATTTTTCCACACTTTTTGACCCGCATCATAGTCATACTGAGGCTAAATAGCTTCAAATCTGTTCACTGCCATAATTCTATGCAAGCTACATTACAGTACTTACAGATGAGGACATAGACCAATGGCTTTAGTTCAAGGGTGGTGCCACAATAGCTTGGCGCCTAGAGGCACCAAGCTATTCTGGCACTAACCCTTGGACTATTTCAGTTACACTAGTTGCACACACTGGTGTATTCCGAATGATAAGGGTTAATATTCAAAATGCTCTGTTGCTGTTTGTCTGAAACTCCAGAGTACCCCAAAACGCACAAAAAAAGTCCTTTAATTTCCAGAATACATTATGTTGATTCTCACATCAATGCCATGATAAACTGTTTTGCTTCAAAAGGACAAAACGCAGCAATGTTTAAACGATTTCCTCTGTAAAAATCATAATCGAAAGGTTTCGGGCCAGTGTTTATTGAATTTTGCACCATACTATGTAAAGAATGTTAAAGCACACATACACATTTAAGTTGGGAAAAAAAAATTAATGTGAAAAAGAAGTATTCCATGAACTTGACCTTATTACAGACGCCTACTGTTGTGAAGACACCCATTTTGACTGTAATGCCAGTTTCATTTGTGTGAGAGAGACACCCACCCACTTTATTGGCAGAAACCCATTTTTTCGGCATCTAGTGGCTCTGTTTCTAGAAAATGTCTATTTTATTTTAAGTTATAGAGCTTAGTTATAATGTGAGTTCTAAACATTCGCATCAATTCCAGAGCCCTAGAATAAATAGAAATATGGGAACCCATTTTCACATGAAATGCTAGGTAACCCACTCTGATGGTTGCGTCTCCCTGTGTGTGTGTGTGTGTGTGTGTGTGTGTGGGGGGGTGAGTGGGGGGGGGAGGGGCGATGTCAGTGTACCCAAACATTGTTTCTGTTACTGATCAGGCCAAAGGATAGGTCTAATCATAGTCACTAGCAGCTTCGGTTTGATTTTGTGTGCGGTGTGTGTGAGTGAGTGTGTGTGAGTGTGTGTGTGTGTGTGTGTGTGTGTGTGTGTGTGTGTGTGTGAGAGAGAGAGAGAGAGAGAGAGAGAGAGAGAGGAAATTATCATCGACCGATCAACAGCAGAAATGAGCTGTAGATTACACTGGCATTTACAGCCAATCTAACTTGACCACGTACCGCGGCTTGATCCCGATCGTGAAGTGGCCCTTGTCCTCGTGGCACTGAGCAGGCCGGCGTTATGGCAATATTTTCATATATATATATATATATATATATATATATATATATATATATATATATATATATATATATATATATATATATATATATATATATATATATATATATATATTAGAAACAGAAATCGTTCGCGAAAAACTAGTCTGACACATTTGCCGCCAGGCTGCATGCATGTGACACGAACTTGTGTCAAGAGCGAAGGCCAGCCGCGGAGATAACAGCCGGAGCAAAGAAAAAAAGAAAAAATGCGAGGTCACTTGACTCAAAGCAGATAAAGCGGGACGATAACAAGCCCAGCACACTTCTTCTAGTCAGTTATAGCGTCACGCCCATTCCCCGTTCAAGAGGCATAGCATATCATGAACCTCTACAGTCGCGAGGGGCTCATGAGAAGTTAGGCATCTTGCACGGGAAAGACTGAGTACCCCAGTCTAGCAGTCAGTAATGATCGGTCGAAGACTGAGGGAGTCCTCCAGGTTTTGAACTAGCTTCTGGTCCTAGTGACACATCTAGTTTTTGACCTGCTAAACGACAGACGATTAATGGTTGTGGTAGGAGAAGCAGCCATTTGCATTTCTGTGCTTTTTGTGTATATAATATTTCTATGAACATTTTAGGACTCAACTTGAAGACCAGCAGTTTGATTTAGGAACTTTTTTTTTGCCAGTGAGCCGTAGATTCAGTTGTTATTTTTTTTATTTGTATTAAAATCATCAGTCATCGTAAATGGAACGTCAAACTTGAGATACCCAGCCTTCCGGCAAAGGCACATGGGAAGCTTCACAAAGTTGTTTCCGAGCAAGAGGCGTAGATCCTCATGAGCCCCCGCAATTGCGGGGGCTCATGACAATCTACGCCTCTTGCAGTTGAGTGGTGTTCAGTTTCTTTCGGCAGTGAAGGAGTTAAAGGCGCCGACGATTATAACGCCGTGTGTTCGAGCAAGTGCGTTGGACCCTTCTCTGTGAACACTATGAAGAGGCACAGATTTTCATTACCCCTGCTGAGTATCGCCGAGGAGGCATAGATTCTCGGCAGGGCTGCCAGGGGGGGGGGGGGGGGGGGGGCGTCATGAAAATCTGTACCTCTTGTAGATGAATGGTCTGGCATAAAAAAAAAAACAAAACCAAAAACAAGTGTGAACGTTTGTTATGAAACGTAGCTCAAGTACGTCACTAAGAAGACTGGATTTGTGGTGATTTACTTGTCTGCGGTCTTGGTGCCCCTTCGTGACATCCAGCACCCAGCATGCTGTCTTCAGTCACGTCGGCAAAGGGTCGGTGGGTATACATCTGGTAAGTATATCGGTGTTGTGTGTTGACTGAACACCCGATCACGTCCTCGTCCAGCATAACAAATTAATGTAAAGCTATCTTAACCTCTTCACTGCCGAGAAAAACGTGAACATGATCCAACTGCAAGAGACATAGATTCTCATGAGCCGCCGCGACTGCGGGGCTCATGAGGAGCTATGCCTCTTGCTGAGACCAATTTGTATCCATGTTTCTTGGACCGTGTTACTTTTTGGTTGTTGAATGAAGCAAGATTTCAGAAACAAACACTGATGTACACGGCGTCAGTACGGTGTACGTACAGCGACATGGAAGGGGTTAAGTGTTCCTTGCGGACTGCCGGAACGCCCGATAAAAGACAGCCTGATTGTATGTTATTTGGTTCAACAAAAGGCATACGGATCTTTCATAGGGGTCCGTTGACAGTAGCTTTGACTAATGCAAATCCACTGCGCCACCGCGTGCGCGCAAGCGCCTATACTAAGCTCAAGACAAAATTACAAGGGTGGAAACGAACACGCCCGCGAAATTATAGATGTGGCCGGAAGTATCCCAGCATGCACGGACCTCTTTCTCAACAAAGAGAATTGAACGTTAAACCCTTTAGTAGAGAGCCGTGAAAGAGGCCTCTATGCACTGCAGTGCATCCATTGTTTTCTGCCGTGTTTACTCTAAAGTCGAAGAGAATTACTCGAAAAGATATTGACAACTGACTGAGCAGTGTTTAACCAGACTCCATTAAATTAGACCTTTTTGGCTGGGGGGAAATACGTACCTTTACTCCATAAGCCAGTCTTGGCTACGGCCGTGCACCCGCCCCCCCCCCCCCCCCCCACCCTCCCCCACAGTACTCAATAAGATGGGTTTCAAAGTGTACCTTAGAATGTCATGAGATGTTTAAGCCATGTTTCCTCTAAAATCCTTAGGAACACACCAGAGATATAGCCGATGGTGCAAGGGTACCCCCATTCACGCTCTTCGCGGATCCTCGTGAGCTTGAGAAACATTTTCCTCAAAATAAATCAGAATTTATTATAGGAGCCCAAATCAGGCAATATTATGTTAAGGCATACCTTCTGCGTCCTCAGCAAAAACAGAATGAAAAAAATATTGAATCTGTGGCTCACAGTGATGGTATTTGTGCACCCAGTAAATGGCCATTTCAGCGAAATCGAAAAAATAAAATAAAATAAAATAATGTTTCCGATGCCCTCAGAAATTTTGTATACAACTGATAGTTTAAAAAAAAAAGAAAAAGGTTTTATTAGTTAGAATAGAGTACCACAGGTACTCCCAACGTGATTTTATGATGCTGTGATGCATTTAGGTCCACAGTGGCTGAATCTGCTGCCCTACCCCCATTTTACCAGTACGCATAGGAACGTAAAATGATCCAAAAAAATTGCTTACGTCATACTCCTCTGTTTAAGTATTTTTGGTTCCAGTTTTCTTAACAAAGTATGCATATTGAGTATAAAAATCTGTGATCATTTCATTAATTTCAATGTGAGCCATCAATTTAATTGTAAGTATTTGGGATTAAGAACATAAAGGGGGGTGGGGGGGGGGGGGGGGGAGTCTGTAAGCAGGGGCTGCTACTAAAGCTTCTACCATTTGGATTTGGAGGCATGATGTACTGATGGCTGAAAGACTTCCTCTTCAACAGAATTGCATGATTGAAGTCGACGGCACACTCAGCAGTCTTGTCAAACTCAGGGAAGATGCATCTCAGGGAGGTATGTGGAATAAAAATATGTGGAACGTTGGACTGTATTCTGATCAAAATGTGACCAATCAATTTGTTTGCTGTTTGTTTATTGGAGAAAAAAGGCAAATATGATGGACTGAATGAGTGAAACTAGCCGGTCTTTTAGGAGATATTTTACCTAGCATAAGGCTGGTCTAGTATGGTCTTTTCTTCTCATTTATTTTCGTCTAGAAAGATGTAAATATGAATATGCCTAATAAAGTTTCATGGTTCCTAACAGGGAAAACAACGTTAAGAAATACTCCAGATAGCTCTAAGAATGTCACTGCATCATGAGAATGACCCATGTTCTGCATCTTGTCAAGCCTGGCATTTTTGGTTTTGCAGGGAGTGTTTTATATTGTCGAAGTATTTTGGTACCCCACTACTGGTCTGACCTAACTGGTGTTTGCTTGCGCCAGGTTTTTGCTGTAATTTGCGCCAATGTGGTCCCCACCAGTTTCTTCATCAGAGACTTTTTTCCCGCAACTCTAGCTTCCATGGCTTCGATGTGAGGCCTCCACCTGAATCCAGTAATTTATTTGTTGCCAGTAAGTTGGCCTGTCTGTTTTTGGTACTGGAAGGTCTCCAGTTTTCAAGGTGACCTCTTCCATCTGATTGAAAGAGATGGTCTAGCTCAGTTTGAGTGGCCATCTTTCAGTCCAGCTGCTGACTCTATTGGCAGCATCCTGGATTCTGCAGGATGCTCTTTCAGTATGTTCTGCTGCGCTCCACACCGCAAAGTCATCCAGATGGAGGATGTTCAAGACGAACCTTGGTACTGCTGTACTGTACTGATGTCATTAATATAGACCAAGAACAGCATCAGACACATCATCTCCCTGAGGTACACCTTCCCTGAGTTTGACAAGACTGCTGAATGTGCCATTTACTACAGTCTTGCTGTTCAATTAAAGAGAAAGTTCTTCAGCGGCAGCCCCTGTTTACAGACGTTTCCCCCTTTTTATGCTTTAACAAAAAAAGGATTACAATGAAATTGATGGGTCACATTGAAATTAATGAAATGATCACAAATTGTATGCTCAATGTGCATACTTTGTTAAGAAAACTGGCAACAAAAATATTTAAACAGAGGAGTATGACATAATCAATTTTTAAGATCATTTTGCGTTGCTTTGCGTACTGGTAAATTGGGGGTAGGGCAGCAGATTCAGCCACTGTGGCCCCTAAATGAATCACAGCATCATGAAATCAGGTAACTGCCATACTCTATCCTAACCATTAAAACCTAAAAAGACCTATCAGTTGTATACAAAATTTCTGAGGGCATCGGATACAACGTACGTTTCCCATCCCAATTTTGCAATTTTAAATTGGAAAATGCTATCATTCACCACAAACGTATAAAAAAGGATGCCCGACTTTCCTCATTTGCTTGCACTTTATGCTCAAATTATTGAAACTTAATAGGTAAAGATAGGTCAAATGAAATGGAATAACTTTAGTATTTTTCCTAATTAATTTTGTGTATCTTTACAACTTGGGGGTAGGGATACAAAATCAATCAATGTGGCACTCATAGTGATCACAACATCACCTAGTCAAGTTTATAATAATTGTGACATCCTGTTTTAATGATGTACGCCTGAAAACGGACTTCGAGTGCTATAGAAAATGTCTGAAGGCATCTGACACATTATTTTTGTCTTTTTTGTTGTTGTTTGTTTTGCGATTTTGAGGAAATGGCCATTTACTGGGTGCACAAATACCTTCTCTGTGAGCCACAGATTCAATATATTTTTTATTCTGTTTTTTTTTTGCAGAGAACGCAGAAGGTGTGCCTTAACATAATAATGCCTGATTTGGGCTTCTGGAATGAATTCAGATTTGTTTAGAGGAAATGTTTCTCTAAGCTCATTTTAGCATCCGCGAAGAGCGTGAATGGGGGTATCCTTGCGTCATCGGCTATATCTCTGGTGTGTTCCTAAGGATTTCAGGGGAACATTGCTTAAACATTTCAAGACATACTAAGGTACAATTTAAAACCCATCTTATTTAGTACTGGGGGGAGGGGGGAAGGGGGGGGGGAGGGGGTGCACAGTCGGTAGATCGGGCTAGTTCTTGGACTACTAAAGCGACTGCTTTGTGCAGCCCGGGTCACAAGTTCATGTCGACAGTAAGACGTACTACTCTTGTTTTAATTTATTGGATATGCTAATTTACATAAACCAATGAAAAATGAGCTTGTGGCGTATTTCCGGCCTCATCTTAAAACCCTGACTCGGATGTCTGCTATGGATCATGCTTGACTGTGCAAAAAGCCGTTATACTAAACTATCAGTTTTGATCGGAGGACAAGGCTGGTATAGATTTGTGGCAAAATATCTACCGCCGAGTCTGTTCAGTTCGAGGTTTTAGGCGGATGGTTGCTTTGAGGGTTGAAAACTGCGATGGAATCACAGTGCTTCGTCGATTCAAGTTCGCGGGCGTGTTCGTTTCGTCCCTTGTATTTTGTCTTGAGCTTAGTATAGGAGCAGACAACATCCCTGCAGAGCTAGTCCAAGAAGGGGGAAAAGACACGATGAGCGCCTTACTAACAATCTGCAATAAGATCTGGCAGTCAGGGGATTGGCCCACACCATGGATCCAATCACTTATCATAACTCTCCCCCCCAAAAGGCAACTTGACTTACATCAATGCCAGAACTATCGCACGATCAGTCTTATATCCCACCCAAGCAAAGTCATGTTAAAGATCCTACTGAACAGGCTGAAACCACAGGCAGAGGAAATCATAGCTGAGGAACAGGCAGGCTTCAGATCAAGGCGCAGCACAACTGAGCAGATCTTCAACCTGAGAGTTCTATGTGAGAGATACCTCCAGCACCAGCAGGACCTCTATCATGTCTTTGTGGATTTTAAGAAAGCGTTTGACAGGGTGCGGGATGCAGCCCTTTGGTCCACCATGAAGCTATACAACATCAATGCCAACCTGATCAAAGTCATAGAAAACCTTTACAACAAGACCACTAGCGCAGTCTGCTTCAACGGCAAAATAGGAAAGTGGTTTAGGACTACAGTTGGAGTCAGACAAGGCTGCTTGCTCTCACCTACTCTTTTCAACATCTTCCTGGAAAGAATCATGACGTACGCTCTGAAAGATCACGAAGGAACTGTCAGTATTGGAGGCAGAACAATCACGAACTTGCGCTTTGCGGACGATGACATTGATGGCCTTGCAGGAACAGAGAAGGAGCTAACTCAGCTGGTGGAAAAGCTGGATAGTACAGCCATTGCATATGGGATGGAAATCAGTGCAGAGAAGACCAAACTGATGACCAATAACGCCAGTGGCATTGGCACTGAAATCATGGTTGGAGGCCAAAAACTGGAAACAGTTAAGAAATTCAAATACTTAGGAGCCATTGTGACGGATGAGGGATCAAAACCAGAAATACTGTCCAGGATTGCGCAGACAACAACAGCACTGACAAGATTGAAGACCATATGGAAGGACAGAAACATCAAACTCTGCTCCAAGATCAGACTGATGCGCTCCTTAGTCATCTCAGTGTTCTTGTATGCCTGCGAGTCATGGACCCTCACAGCAGACCTTGAAAGGAGGATACAAGCCACTG
The DNA here is from genome assembly GCA_036245525.1 of Semisulcospira habei. Taxonomy (NCBI): domain Eukaryota; kingdom Metazoa; phylum Mollusca; class Gastropoda; family Semisulcospiridae; genus Semisulcospira; species Semisulcospira habei. The sequence continues at coordinate 5,536 of BTPG01000107.1, read as the reverse complement.
AAATGAGATGTTTTCGAAGGCTGCTTGGCATCTCATACAGAGATCACATCACAAACGAGGAAGTGGGAAGCAGAATCAGGCAAGCCATCGGGCCCTATGAAGACTTATTAGCCATTGTGAGAAAACGCAAACTGAAGTGGTATGGGCATGTCACGCGTTCAGCAGGGCTTGCCAAAACAATCCTGCAAGGCACTGTACAAGGAGGACGAAGGAGAGGAAGACAGAGGAAAAGATGGGAGGACAATATCTCAGAGTGGACAGGACTGAGGCTGGGTGATACGCTAAGAATGGCAGAGAACAGAGAGGAATGGAGGGAGCTGGTTGCCAAGTCATCAGTGGTGCCCCAACGGTCGGCAAGACTACGGGATATAGATAGATAGATAGATAGATAGATAGATAGATAGATAGATAGATAGATAGATAGATAGATAGATAGATAGATAGATAGATAGATAGATAGATAGATAGTATAGATAGTATAGGCGCATGCGCGCACGCGGTGGCGCAAGTGGATTTGCATTAGTCAAAGCTACTATCAACGGACCCCTATGGGATCTTTGTGGGCCCTCGACGGTAAGTACAGACTGACTTAAAAGCTCGTGCTTATTTTGCTTCTTGAATAGGGTGATGTCTGGAGTGTTCAGTGGGAAGCCGTGAAACCTCAAATGGTCTACTCCGTCTGAAGGACACTGAACTGAGGCAGCTAGAATGGCGGGTTGCATTTTGCTAACAGCTGCTGTAGCTTTTCAGCATGGCCCGGGATAATCGTTGCGACTGAAATGTGACAAGGGTAGTAGAAAACAGCACACGTGCTATTTCCGACTACCCGTGTTATAGCGGTGGTTGATTCAACGGGGATTATCCCAATTCAGTCAATTAAAAAAAAAAACTGTAGTATTTATGCCTTAAACGGTAACTACAGTTTTGTGGACGGGGGTAACAGTAAGAATAAGAATCATTCAATAAACATAATGGGGGTGGGGGTGGGGGGACAAAGAGGGTTGGGGGGGGGGGAGAGGGGGGGGGGCGAGCAGGGGATGCTGTCCTCCCTCCCCCCCCCCCCCATTCCATGCCGTGCCAGCGGTGAACTGTACGAAACATGCTCATGGGGATCGACCAAGCAAACACACGTTCCTTCAGTCCAGCCTAGCCCTATGAATACTCTTAAGGGGCAGTTGCATGAATGATCTAAAATCCTGCGCGAGCCACTAAGCAAGTTGCTCCGCTATAGCAGAGCACCTTGCTTAGTGGCGTATGCAGGCGGATCTGAGCTAGCTCGCTCATGCAACTGAGGCCAGGAGTAAGTTCACAGGACGATGGCTAAGCCAGACTACACTCACGTGCCTTGTATTTTGTTCTCATTTGTCGGTCGGCAGTGTCGATTAGAGATTGTTTCCTGTTCTTCCGTAACTTAAAACTGATTAATCCCCGATCTCGGAAGTGTGCTTTTGAAGATACAGTGTCACACCCATCCCGGCCTTCCTTCCTTCCTTCCGGCCATACGTCTGGACCCCACACATCCTCCACCTTCGGAGTTTGGGGATAGGGTGTAATTTGCCTCGTAAACGGACCAGGAGAGGTAATGAGGAAACTGAGACAAATTATTGTTCTCATCACTGGCAGGTCTAACACGTTGCCATGTGCACCCTCAAAGGACATAGTTTCGCCTGAAACCCTCATCTACATATTAAACACTAAACCTCAGCAGAAATATTTTAACGCATGTACTTTCATTGCACAATCAGTGGGACAGCGTGACACTGAAAAGGATTGAGATATGTAATTTTGTGCATGACCAGAACGTCGATGTGTTTTCCTGACAGAGACCTGGCTTAAATGTGAAGGAGACGAGGCGAAGTGTGTGGACATAACTCACTGGCTCTTGCCTCAGATCTTTCCCCCGTGCTACTCGTGGTGGAGGACTGGCGTTTTTGATCCGTGACAGTTTATTGGAGCATGCCAACATCACATCATCGTTCCCCTTTTCTCATTCAACATTTCAGCTTGCCCAGTTGACACTTTCTGTGCCGCAGCATGTTCACTCAGTGTACTGTCTGTACCGTCCACCCCCCAACAGAAAGAATAGACTTACAGACACTACGTTTTTCAGCGAGTTTGCAGATTTCATGAAGCACTGTAATTATTTGGGTGGTAAGCTTGTGATTGTCGGCGACTTTAACTTTCAATTCGACTGTCCTTCCAGCAACAACACGGCTCGTATGCTTGACCTATTACAAACCTTCAGTCTGTCTCAAGGCGTGCATCAGCCTACTCATATCAAAGGTCATACACTCGACTGGGTCGTGTATAGAGAGGAGGACTCCATCGTTAGGTCCGCCTCTGTGAGCCATACCATGTCTTCTGACCATTTTCCAGTTGTGTGTCTTTTGGATATAACCAAACCTCAGCTGCAGCCTGTTACCAAGACTTCGAGGAACCTCAAAGGGATCGACCATGACAAGTTCATATCCGATGTTGCAGACTTTGTCGGCATCCATCCCCACGTCTCTGCCGAGCAACTCAACGCTGGTCTGCGGGCTGTCCAAGACCAGCATGCTCCCGCCACTCGCCGCCGGGTGTCGCAGCATCACTCCACGCCCCTAGTACCCGTCTGTGGCCGCTGAACTGCGCACCTTGAAGCACGAAAGGCGTCAGGCAGAGAGGTGTTGGCTCGTCTGGGCTGACTGTTCATAAACAGATTCTGAATGGTTTGAAGTATAAGATCACTCGCTTGACCACCAACCACCAATGCCAAGACTGCTTTCATCTGCGCAAAAGTTGCTGCAGCAAGTACTTGCAAAGAACTTTACCGTGTGACTAATGGACTCTTGGGTAAGACCAGATCTGTTCAACTGCCCAGCACACACCCAATCCGCGATCTCCCAGAATTGTTCTCTCGTTTTTTCTGTTCCAAAGTCAGAACAATACGTGACAACATTGACAAATGTGATGATGCTCAGACATCTTGCTCATTTGAATCTAAGTGTTTTGCTGGCACTCCTCTTGCATGCTTCAGTCCAGTGACTGAAAAGGTAGTGCTAGACACCATGAGTAAGATGTCTCTCAAGACCTGTGAGCTAGGCCCTGTGCCTTCGTCCCTTTTTTTTTAAATGTAAAGATGCAATTGTACCAGTTGTTACAGCTATTGTAAATAAGTCCCTCTTGCACGGCACTGTACCTACCTGTTTCAAAACTGCAGTTGTTAAGCCGCTCTTAAAGAAACCTTCACTTGATCCCAACAGTTTGAAAAACTACAGACCCGTATCCAACCTACCTTTTCTTTCAAAGCTTCTGGAAAAGATAGTGCTCACGCAGCTGCTATACCATATCAAGAATAATGGTCTGTGGCATGTGTTCCAGTCAGCATATAGGTCTGGTCATAGCACTGAGAAAGCCTTGCTGCATGTTATGAATGACCTACTTGCTGCTAGTGATGAAGATCTCATCTCTGTTCTGACTCTGCTCGATCTGAGCGCAGCGTTTGATACCATTGACCATGGCATTCAACTTACCCGCCTTTGTGATGTGTTTGGCATTCAAAGCACTGCACTGAAATTTTTCCAATCCGACTTTGTTGGTCGCTTGCAGATGGTTTCAGTGGCAGGATTTGAGTCCCACCCTGTTGAGCTGCTTTGTGGCGTTCCAAAGGCCGAGTCGGTGTTGGGGCCTGTTCTTTTTACTTTGTATACACAGCCCCTCTCACATGTCATTGAGCGTCACTTTGTTTCTTGTCATTTATATGCAGATGATACAGAATTTTACAAACATTCCCCTCGTGAACATGTTGATCAGATGGTGCAGTCTATGGAGGCTTGTATTTGTGATGTTCAGAAGTGGACCACACAGAACTACAAGCTCCAGCTGAACAGTGACAAAACTGAGGCCCTCCGAATGACGCGCTCCTCTACGTGCAGTGCTGATCTTCCTGAGTCAATGATGGTGGGCGAGAGCGCCATCTCCTTTTCTAGCTCGGCCCGCAACTTGGGTGTCATTTTTGACAACAGGCTGACAATGAAGGAACACGTGAAGAAAGTTTGCCAGCTTGCCTTATTGAACTCAGAAGGATCAGCACTGTTCAACATCTGCTGTTGTTGAAGTTACCAAAACACTTTGTTACCTCCCATGTGTTGTCCCGAATAGACTATTGCAATTCTCTTTTGTCCGGTGTTCCGCAAAATCTTCTTGACCAAATCCAGAGATGAACTGTGCTGCACGTCTGATTTTTCATGTACCGAAACATGAACACATTATGCCTCTACTAGCTGATTTGCACAGGCTGCCAGTTTCATATAAAATTCAGTATAATTTTATAGTCTGTGTTATTTGTTTCAACATCATCTCTGGTTCTGCCCCTCCTTACTTATCTGATCTTGTCCAGCTGTATACACCGTCCCGCTCACTACGCTCTGCTTCAGACACTCGTGTTTTCGTATCCCTTGACATAATAAGGTCACTCAAGGTCATCGTGCATTATCGTATTTTGGATCCCATTACATGGAACGTCCTCCCAGTTGAAGTGCGTCACTCATCATCTCTCTCCATTTTTCAAATCCAAGCTTAAAACACACCTTTTCTCTGTTGCATACACTTAAAGACCATTTTGTCTGCCGGCTCATCATGTGTGTGTGTGTGTGTGTGTGTGTGTGTGTGTGTGTGTGTGTGTGTGTGTGTGTGTTTGTATGTGTGTGTGTGTGTGTGTGTGTGTGTGTGTGTGTGTGTGTGTGTGTGTGTGTGTGTGTGTGTGAGTTTTCTGCTCCTTGTAATCAATGTATTTTGGTTGTTGTTGTATGTGTTTGTTTTTGTATTTTGCTTTTGTGTTTCATTATTGTGATTGTAAAGCGCCTAGAGCACCTTGGTGTTTAGGCGCTATACAAATTACCTTTATTAAGGCTGCAACTGACTAGACTGATGCTGCAACTGACTTCAATCTGGCTTTAACATGTAACAAGGACGATCTGTTTATTTTATAGAGACACTACGTAATTTTGCCAATTAATGAACCGCACGTGTGCTGACATAACATATTCACATACATAAACTGAATGGAAGCACCTTTGCACTTTCAATCTACTGCATTCATTTAGCTACTGTCCCATTCGTGCTTGTGATCTTATTCACTGATCAAGTTTTGAAGTTCCGCGCCTTTGCAGTGATATGTCTTTTTCATTTATTTATTTATTTGTTTATCCGTTTATTTATTTTAAAGCATGTTTATGTCGCCGAAACAGGACTCTTTCTCTTCAAGCCGACACCAGCTCATGGTGGGTCTATCGTGATACCTCATGATTAGTAGTTCCTGGTCAGCTTGGGGTCTCTCCACTGAGGGGACAGTTGCATGAGTGAGCATAGTTCCCTGCAGCCAGCCACCAAGCAAGGTGTTCCGCTTTAGCAACTTGCTTAGTGGCTGGCCGCAGGACTAAGCTCACTCCTGCAATTGACCTCAGGTGCTAGACTAAGCAGGCACTACCCTTGAGGCTTCATGGCCAATTCATCTCAGTCGAGCTTGACTTGCCAGTGTACGTGATCTTCTTCAGTA